>PVIW01002824.1:0-196665 GCA_004026585.1 Noctilio leporinus
TTGGATGTTCCTTCCCCCTTTGTCAAATATGAGTTGACCATAGAGTCCTGGGTTAATTTCTGGGCTCTCTATTCTGTTCCATTGATCTATATGTCTATTCTTATGCCAGTGCCATGCTGTTTTGATGACAGTAGCCTTGTAGTATTGTTTGAAGTCCGGTATTGTGATTCCTCCTACCTTGTTCTTCTTTCTCAAGATTATGGTGGCTATTCGTGGGCGTTTTTGGCTCCATATAAATTTTCGAAGTATTTTTTCTATTTCTGTGAAGTCTGTCATTGGTATTTTAATTGGGATTGCATTGAATATGTAGATTGCTTTGGGTAATATGGACATTTTAATGATGTTAATTCTTCCCATCCATGAACATGGTATATGCTTCCATTTATTTGTATCTTCCTTGATTTCTTTCTTCATTGTTCTGTAGTTTTCTGAGTGCAGGTCTTTTACCTCCTTAGTTAAGTTTATTTCTAGGTACTTTATTTTTCTTGTTGCTATGGTAAATGGGATTTGTTTTTTCGCTTCTATTTCTGTTGTTTCATTATTGGTATACAAAAATGCAAAGCCCTGAAGTCTTTGAAGTTACCAGGCTCTGGCAGGGATCAGCCTGCCTTTGCTGGGATCTCTAGGCCCACACAGCACAGACTGGCAGCTGCTATGCTCTGGGGGCTCAGAACCCACTCCGGGAAGGCCCCAGTGCCATCCTTTCAGTGCCCCTCGCATCCTTGCTTAGCACCCTCTCCTGTGCTGAACCCTGAGATCAGGAACAGAGCGGGTGGCCATTGTCACCTGGAAGGCCACACAGCATCTGGCATTTGGAAAATGCACACAGCTCTTTGTTAAGCGCAAATAATGGATACATGGAGAAAAGAGAAAACTTCAGGTCGATTAGTGTTCTTGATAGAGCCTGGATAATGATCCAGAATTTATGCAAATGTAGGAATGGTTCTGTACATATCTGTGTGTTATAATATGTGTATGTTACAAATACCTTCTCCTACTCTGTTATTTGTCCTTCATCTAAGCTTCTAGTGATTTCTGATTTTGAATCAGAAGTGTCACAGTTCGATGAAGGCTGACATCACTCTCTGTATTTGCATTTATGATTTGCGTCTTGTGATAAGGCCTTGCCTAGGGACTCTAAGGTCATAAACATATTCTGCTATGTTTCCTTTTAAACTTTAGTCTGAATTCAGTGAATAACCAATTGCCCAGCGCAGCTCTTAATGACCCTCCCTCGGTGCAAAAGGACTGGAGGGTCCCATCTATATCCCTTTCCTGCGTTCAAAAAATTACACAAGGTAACCTGATAACTTCAAGTCTACCTCGACCCCAGACCCAGGCTCTCCTTTGTGGTTGGCTTTGGGGTTTCCCCTCCCCACCATAGTAGAAGGTGAAGGGTAACTGAGTCAGTCCAGAGGATGATCTCTGAACTTTATTTCCAGTTGCTATTTGCCAAGTCATATGAGTGCTTTACCAAAGATTAACGTCAGAAGTTCTTCCTCTGGTTTACAAAGTCTGCTCTATAGAGGGTGAGGTTTCTGCCTGCCCTGCTTTTCTGATGTTTCTGAGAGTGACTGCTTTCTACATGACCTTTTGTAGGCTAGGCTCCCCAAAGGGAGACGCGTCCCATAGAAAAAGTCACATCCCTTTCTGCAGTGGAAAAACACAGCAGAAAACATACCTGATCTCACCTGTGACTGGAAAACCATAGCCCTGAAGTAAGGGTTCCTCATCGCTTTCCGTTCCCCTCTGAGGTTTTAACTTCCAGTCTCTCACAGCCTCTACAGACATGGGTTTAAGTTTCTTGTGCGACCGCTGTGTTAGTACCAGATAACTGCACCCTTCTCTCCATTTGGGGGACAAGTCAATGCTGTACCCTTTTTTCTCTCTTGATACCTTCTCCCTGAGGATGTTTATATAAATCCTCCTAAGGATTGTTAAAACTTGCATTGTCATGAAAAGCAAAGGGCTCCAGTTGCTTCAGAAGAATATATGAACTGGAACATTCATTCACTGATCATGAGGAGGTAACTACAGGTCTAGATGCTACTCAGATCCTGCCCCAGGAGTGGAAGAGACACCCTCTTCCTTTTGGGTCAAAACAGAGGGAGTGGGTTGTTTTACCTTGAACGTAAACCCAAGACCCTTGAAATGACACATAGTATGACAGTCTTTCCCCAAGAAAGCATTCTAGAAGGAGGACTACTGTGCCCTGAGGGCTCCATGTGGCGAAATGATAATAGTCAGTGAGATCTGCAGCCCGGGAGGCTTCCTCCCACTGCCCTTCCTCCCTGGTACCTTGAGGGAGTCCCTTTGCCTCTCTGGGCTACTGTGTTCTTATTTCTCACAAAGTGGAGAGGATCCTATCTCCAGCCCTGTGTCTAGAAAGTGGCACCAGGTAACATGGAAACGTGTGACAACGGAAAGATATGGGATTGTTAGCTGCCTCCTGGCTCGAGAGCCCGACCACACCCACCCCGTATTGGCTGCCCCCTCACAGCTCCCAGTAATTTGCCTCATACAGGGTAATATTGGCCAAGTCCACTAACTTTACTTCTTAAAATAGAAGTTTGAGGTATTGACACAATACAACTTTTAAACGTTTTGAACATTTTTGTGAAGTTTGGAAGGTAAACCCAGCATTCAGGTTGCTGGGATAAAGGTCAGGGTTTTGATTTCCTAAAACTGAGTCCGAGAACATTTTAGCTCTAATTGGCATTTGGGCCCAGAGACCACAGTGGGGCTGAGGGAGCCCGTGAGCGGTGCAGAGTGGATGTGCGGGGTCACCACCTGGACACAGGGCCACAGAAGAAGGCCGCCTCCCATGAGGCCCTGCCTGTCCACATGGATTCCCTGCCCCTGAACAGACTTAATTATCTCAGGAAACTTAACCTGTTAGAATTATCAAAACTTTTGCAAACTGTTCCTGCCTGGAACCATCTGTCATGAGTTTGTGTTGAGTGGATCTGACTGTGTGGAGCATGATTTTAAAGGTACTTCCATGGTGATTTTGAAAACCTGTTCAGGAAAATGGAAAGGGGCCATTCTTAGGGTCCTGGGAATCACTTACAGGGTTGAGTGCCAAGGGGGACTCACCCTACAGAGAATGGTGACAGATGGCTGTGCCAGATAGAGGGACAGGGCTGCCCATGGAGGGATGTCGATACCCACGCACTGTGGGGAGGAAGCTTCTGGAAGTCCTCTGGGGCCATGCAAATGTCTTTTGCTAAGCCTGTGGTACAGGGCTTCTGTCCTGACCAAAAGCCCCCCATCTCAGTGCCTGGGCAGGGGCTCTGCCTCCCCACTACTTCCTCTCACCCAGTTTCTGTGGTCCCCCTTTCAGGGCAATGTGGTGTTGGCCTCCTTTCCCCCAGCCTCCCAGCAACGCTCATTGCCCATTGAAGGAATGACATGCAGAATGGGAGATGAACCTGCAAGGGTGGCTGTGGCCGTGACACAGGTGAAGTCCTCTCTGTCAGGCTGGGGCTCCCCATTTTCAGTCAGCCCTCACCGGCAAAGCAGGCTCAACTGTGCAGCGCCTGGCGCGCTGTGCTGGTCATGCTAAGTGAGAAGGCTCATGTGAAAGCGTTCCCCAAGGTGCTCTCCGGATGAATCTGGGACTGATAAAATGTTACAGTAGCAGTCTCTCCCTGTCCCTGTTACTGGCCTCGTTTACCTGCGAGAGGCAGTCAGTAAGGTGCTCCCACAGGCCTGCTTCTGGGAAACTCCAGTGCCAATGGGGACCTTGAAGTACTTAAACGGAGCTCCTGGTTCTAGCATTTTATGGGACAGTATTTGTAAAACTACACATTTCCTTCCTTTGGAAATAGCGCCCAAGGAGGTAAGTGTGTTTTTCAGGACCTCGGATCAGTTAGGAGGGGGCTGTGCATGCACATCCGCCAAGTGTTGTTATGCAAATAAGTCCCCCGCCCGCCCCCCGCCGGGTATGGCCTCCAGCCCTGTCCACTGCCCACGGGGACCAAAGGCCCTGCTTCCTTCAATGCTGTCAGAATTCTCTGGATAAGCCTTTTTACTTGTTTGTTTGTAGCCATTTTTTTTAATGATAATTTAAAAAAATAATTTATTGTTGTTGTATTGGATAAGCCTTTAAACGCCTTTTCTTTCTTGTCTTCCGCTGCCGGCAGGCATCCCCGGCCTCTCCCAGCCTTGAACCACACACCCCTCCCTCCTCACGGCCAAGTCATGGCTTCTCTGTACTGCCTGAAGGCTGGTGAGGAGGCCCTGGTTGTATTTGCATAAAATGCCACCGCTTTGTGGTGGGTGTGTCCTTCAGATTTATTTTAGAATAGTCATTGTCTATTTCCTTAGGGAATTGTGTTACCAGCAAGATCTGTTCGTTGAAAGGATCCAATAAAGAAAGCAGTGGGTGGTCTTTCAGATTTCAGATTTGGGTTATAAGGCAATCATATTATATATAACAGGAGGCAGTGTGGTTTAGTGGCTCAGAGCTTGGCCAGCTTGGTCTGAATCTCAGTGTTGCTATGATGAGGTCTGTGCAGTTTGGGCCTCTTTAAAGGATTCTATGGGAGGAGGGAGGAGGAGCAGAGATGGGCATCTCTCCTGAGGGGCGGGGGGCTCCAGCTGAGGGGAAGGCAGTGGCTGACCCCTGGAAAGTGGGGAGAGAAGTGGTGCTTCTGTCCCACTGCAAACAAAGCCCAAAACAGGGCTCGTTTGGAGTCCATGTAGTTCTTGGCAATGTTTTGTAAATTTCAGACTACTACATAACCGTTATCCGTAAAACAAAAATAATAATAGTAGGAATTACCTAATAGGGCTCTTGTGGAGATAAAGAATAATACTGATAAAGTGCTGAGAACAGGGCCTAAGGCAAGAAGAGCACCCAACACCAGTACAGGGGCCCTGTGCAACAGAGTGACATGCTTGGTCTCTGGCTTCATCTTGTCAAGGCCTGTGGAATTCTTGCAGACCATCATTGGAGGAAGTCTGCTTGCAGCTTGCGGTTTTCCAAAAACAGCCCCTGCCCGAAAGGGCCTCTCCTACAGTGATGGAGAAAGTGTATACAAAAATAATGATTGTTTATCAAAAATTTGCAGGAGCCCCAAGAGCAAACTCAGATTAGCTATGGTCAACAGATAGCGGACAAAGAGATTTGGAGATTTCTTGTTCTCCCTCAGACCCAGGCTGGTACCCAGATATCTGCGGTGGTCAATTACCTCTTGCTCCTCCCATTTTCCCTTTCCTTGACATAAAAGAAGCCTGAATTCCATCCTTTTTTTAATTTAATTTTATTGTTGTTGTATTACATCAATTCACTTTTTACTCCCCTCTGTCCCCTTCCCCACCCACCCACTCCCCCACAAAGTCAACCCCACTTCTTGTCCTTGTCCATGGTTCTTCCATACTAGGGTCTTGTCTAAACTGCTCCTCTTTTTTGACTCTTCTTCCCCCTCCCCCTGAATTCCTTTCTTTCTTTTTTTCCTTTTTTTAAT
Source organism: Noctilio leporinus (assembly GCA_004026585.1). NCBI lineage: Eukaryota > Metazoa > Chordata > Mammalia > Chiroptera > Noctilionidae > Noctilio > Noctilio leporinus. The sequence continues at coordinate 5,472 of PVIW01002824.1, forward strand.
TAGTATTTTAAAAAAGATTTTATTTATTATTTCCAGAGAGGGAGGAAAGGAGAGAGGCAGAGAGGGAGAGAAACATCGGTGTCTGGTTGCCTTTCACTTGCCTCCAGCCACGGACCTGGCTGGAGATCTGGCTTGCAACCTGGTTATGTGCCCTGGCTGGGGAATTGAACCAGTGACCTTTGGGCTCACAGGTCGGTGCCTTATCTACCATGCCACCAGCCAGGGCTTGAATTCCATACCTTCTTAAGACAGATTTGAGGTACTACTATGTCTCCCATCTTTTCTGTTGGCATCTTCTTGATCATTAAATCTTTCCATACTCCAAACTCTGATGTTTTGAGTTTTGGCCTTTTGAAATGTTGGGAACACGAATTTTGGCCTGGGAATACCTGTACAACCTAGGAGGGCATTTCTAAAATCGTTCTCCCTTTCATTTTATCAAAGTATATCCCAATAGGCCAGCCACAATGGGCATCAGGGTGTTTTTGTTTCTTTTTACAGTTTAGCCTTCTTAGTTGGACTTTCTAGAGGGGACTGAGGATGGTGCTGTGTTGTATCAGAGGGACGTCGGAGAGGCCTCCTCTGCCCATTGGCGCATGGTGGGTTTCCCAGCAGTGGGCTATGATGGAGGTTACACTTTCCCATAGTTCCCTATCCCACATTAAGAATGTACACATCACCACCCAAAGAGGCCCTTAAATCACAGAGAAAAGAAGCAAACCCTATGAGACCTTGGCGGAAGTATCAAATAGCATTCTGTATACATTTAACATTCTCAAATCTATGTGAAAATTATTTTTAATTTAAGGAGAACCCTCAGTTGGATAAAGCCCAGCGTCACGCACTTACCTTGGCGGTACTGCTGCAGCACACGCTTACATGTGGGTGTTGTGTCAGCAAACCAAACAGGCCCAAGAGAAGGCTCAGTAGGGTGTGAAGGAGCTGGTTTCATATGCTGAAGCAAAATAGGCATCTTATCTTGGGGTTTTTAAATTGATATATGGTATTATTACTTCACTGTTAGACTTAAAACTTGATAAAAGATGTATTCTTCTATGTCTTAGAGCAAACTTCTCTGGGAGGTCTCCTTGGACTTGAACAGTGGGACAGGAAGTCACAGCTGGGGAGTCAGCTGTGCTGTGAGGATGTAGTGTGACCCTGGGGGCCATTTTCTGAAGTTATAGGTGACTTGTGACTTACTAGGGCCAATAAAATGGGAGTTGAAGTAATGGGTGTCTTTTCTGGGCAGAAGGCTTCAAGCCTAGGTTTTGACATGCCACCTTCCCTCCCTTCTCACAGACACTGATGGCACTCCTGGGGACAGTTCCATCACCCTGAGTCCCTGAGGGAGTGATGAGGAGTGGAGCCTTGCTCTTTTCAGATGGACCTGTAGCATATGCAAGAGAGAAACCTAGGCTGGAGCAGACACTGAGTTTTGGGTTTATTTATTGTCACAGCATAATCTGATGGATACAACTGACAGCCAACCATATTCCCTAATAACTACTTTTTACATAGGCTGGGTGGAAGCCTCATAAACTTGGGGACTAGGGGCTCTATCCCCTCTGACAGGGGAGGAGAGTGAGGCTCTGCAAGTAGAGTCATGTAGCTGATCAGATCCCAGACCCCAGACCCCTGCTTGGTCTGGCGTGTACCAGGGATCAGCCTTCTCCTACCCAAACTCTCCGCCTGTGCCCACTCTGACCCCTTCTGTTCCCAGCAGTCCTCTTTATTTCTAAAGTGAGAGGATACATTTCACCTTGGAAGAGGGAAAGGGACCATGACAGAGAAAATATACTCATCACCTCAATTCAAAGGGGGCCAGGTCCCAGGTGTGAGGTTACCCTGCGCCCACCACATGGCTCTTCTGTGCGCAGAGTCCTACAGGGCAACCTTCTAGCACCAGAAACAACTCTGGGGAAGGGATTAAGTGCTCTTCCTGGATATCCATGAACTGTTCAGGATCCAGCGCCCACTGGGTCATGTTGCTGGCCCTCGTGATCAGTTCAGGCAGCTGTAACAAAGTACGGCAGATGGGATGGCACCCAAACAACATAAGGTTACCTCTCACCACCTGGACGCTGGCCGATCAGGGTGCCGCGTGGTTCTGGTGAAAGCCACCTTCTGGGTCGCAGGCTGCCATCTTGTTGTGTCCTCACGTGGGAGAAGGGACGGGAGGGCTCTGGGGTCTCTCTTACAAGGGCATTAATCCCATGCATGGGACTCTACTCTCATCACCCACTCACCTCTCAACTCAGGAGTTGAACAAATGAATTGAGGGACTCAAACATGCAGTTCGTGACAAGGACATGCAGGAGGAAACAGCAGGGCAAGATGCCTGTGGAGAGGGGAACTCGGGCCCCTCCTCCCACACAGGGCACTGCTCCTCTGCTGAGCAGCCTCTGGGAAGACTACCCAGTGTCACCGGTTATCCCATTTCCACGAGAAGTTGGAAAACACTTTTTTTTTTATGTGAAAGGCTAGCTCCTCATTTTAAAATCTTGACAACTCATTAAGAATTAAAATTCATATGGCCAAACAAAACACATGTTCAGACTGAATGTGGCCCCCAGGCTTTCAACTGTGACCTCTAGAAAGATCTAGAATCACTTTTCTGCTTGAAGGCATGTCCAAACAAGCTGCACATTTGGAGATAGTGTGTGGGTGGAGCTGGCTGCCATCCGGCCCGTGGCATTTCAGAGCCACCACCTGCAACAAGTATCTGGCATGCCAGCACCCAGGACTTGGAGATTTGTCTCCTGGTTAAAAACAGATTGACCTTGTCTGCCTTCTTGACAATGCTCCCCTGGGTACAATGTGGGTAATGCTGAGAGTGGGACACTGAAGGAAGCCCAGTGGGTGGGATGGTGGGGAGGTAAGAGGAGCTGGGGTGCACACCGGGGCTAGTTTGGCCCATTTCATGGCTTCCATTCTTACCACCTGGTTCTCAGCGTTGACCTCAACATATGATCCCAGGTTCCCTGCAGTGCCTGAGCAAGGTCAGCAACCCGCAGGGAGACTTCATATGGGCCAAGGGAGCAGTTGATATGGAGCCTGAGGTCCCTGTCCCCTCAAAGCACACTGAATTCTCTTCTCCATGTGGCTGTTTGCACAAAAAAGATGCTTGCCCTTCCCACTCCTGCATCTCAACTTCTTATTCATTTCAAGCAAGTTCTGGGAGAAGACAGCTGTGTCCCGAGAGGGAACTCAGACCACAGTCTGCAGCAGCCAGCTGGGGAAGCCCAAGCACAGCCCTGCAGCACTCGGCGCCAATGGCCAGGACTTGGTCAGTAACTGACAGCTGCCCCATTGTTTGCCCCGACTTCCGAATAGGAACAACCAGAGAAAGCCAAATGTGCACCCTAACCAACCACACAGGGTGCCCAGTTTCTAGCAAGGAGATGTACAGACTCCCCAGGCCACAGTCTCCTGTCAGGGCCACCTGGAGCTGTCCCTTTGCCACGGTGATGCTTCCCACACCCCTGCCTGCCTTAGTCTCTTGCAGACACAACTGATGTTGGCTGACACCCTTGCTAGAGCAAAGTCTTAACAAATGCCTTTGCCGGTTCGCACTTGAGTCACTTTGCTTATCTCCACAGCTCATGCACGCACAGTATGTTGGAGAATTGGTGTCACCTAGCCAGGGAGTCATGATTGAAGCCATGGATAAAGACACACCGTGTGCATGTGGACCCTGTGGGATAGACTCAGAGGAGGCAGCTCCCAAGAGATTCATGGACTGGTCTGCCTCTGACAAAGGGCAAAGAGGCCCCAGGGATGTTTGCAATCATTGTAACCAAAGCATCATTAACCTGGAGATGTGGGACAGGCAATTGTCCTGTGGCAGATAATGCAAAATGCTACTGACTTGGGGAAGTGGCATGTCCTGAGCAGACACCGCAGACCAATGTGACAGGGAAGGGGCAGCTCCCAGGAACTGGGAAAGGAGCCATCAGCAGCTGTTCATGACCCACGGGGGCGGCAGCCTTGTCACCCCCTCACCAGAGCGAATCACAACTACTTCTGAAGGCAAGAGACACCTCATTCTTTGAGTCAGTGAAAACGAACAAACTCTCCACCCTTATCACATTACCTGACCCCCACGAAGCCTGACAAGAAGAGGGACACTTGGGAAGGGAACAGCATTTTTCTGTATAAAAGCACGTGGTGGCTTGGCAAGCTTTGTGTGTATTACACCTGTATTTTGCAGGGAGAAGCAGTTGGAAGTTGCAGAAGTAGAAATGTATAATGCTAATTAAAAAGAGGACTTGAAGTCATTCTGAAATGAATCCCTGGCTCCCTCTCTCACTAGTCCTCGATATCGTAAACAAGAGAATAGCTTTTCTCTTACAAAACCCCAGTAGGCACTGCATTGCGAATGCTGCTTGGAGTCAGGTTAAATAGGAGGAAGGGCTGGGAGGTGCCACACTGGAGCCCCCAGCCTGGCACAGGCCCAGGAACGGGAAGGTGTTAAAATAGCTCCATTCTTTTTTAAGGATGTCCAATGACAACTTAAAGCGAGGCCTCAGTTCTACTCCTGATAACCAGGCGGACTTTGTGGAATTTACCAGAAGGAAAGTGTCTGGAAGCAGCTCTCTCCGACACTACATTTTCTGTGTTGTCATGTGACCGGGCAGTTACCATGGAGATTATCAGTTGTGAGTGGGTTGTCCACAAGTTGAACTTGCATCTGACAAGTCAAATTTGTCTGGTTGGGGAAAAACGTCAAGAGGGTTACTATTTTTTCTTGAAGGGGTTTCCTGGGCTCCTGGCAACACCCCGATCCCCTTTCCAGCTGGTTAGACTTTTCCACATTGCGTCCTAGGCTGAGAAAGGCTGTTTATTCTCTGTGTTCCACAGTGCTTACAAGAAATTTATGCAGCTGGCACTCATGGTTCTCATGTGGGATAAAATCCTGTTATTCCACTGCAGACCCAGAATGTGGCACCAAACATGGGTGCTGTCTCCCTGGGATGGGAACGACATGCCAATAACTGGTTTGCTCTTCAACACATGAATTGCTGCTCCCTCGCCACATACTATCCATCACATGTGCACATACATGTACATGTGTGTATCTACACTGCTGCTGTTTGTCCCTTGACTTTCATGGACCAGCATTACAGATTAAGAAGGAAACAGCCATTTGATTAAGGCCACAGCATTGAGGCAACTGACTAGGGGAGGCCGGGGTGGACCCACAGAAGGAGGAGAGAGCAGACTGGGCAGTGGTCCTGTGCGGGCCACCTGGGAGGCTGTGCTGGGAGGGCGGGGAGAGGGGCGACAGACCTCCTTACAGCCTAAATTCAAATCCCGGTTTGCTACTTACTAGCTGTGTCACCTTGACAAAGTTCTGGAATTTCCCTGGGACCAAGTTTCTCGCTGTAGATGTAGAAGGGAGATAGTAGTGGTAGATACATTACACAAGACAATTGTGAAGATTAAATGAGTTAATATATAGAAAGCAATTACAATAGAACGAGATGAGCCTCCACCCCTTCCTTGGTTCTAAACATCTTGTTTTACCTCATTTCTCCTTTAGTTCAGCTCCTAACGGGGTCTTACATATATAAGAGCCCTTAGCTAGCCTTTCAGCTGTGATGTATGACTTACGGTCTAAGGACACCGAGGTTGAGCTCTCTAAGTAGGTGTGAGTGCAACTGTCAACCTGCACAATGTCCATTAAGGCTTTGACCACAGATAGATGCCCCTTTGCTTAGAAGCCTCCTTGAATCCCCAGAAGAATCCAGACCAGAACTGGGAGGAAATACTAGGGCAGAAAAGTATGCAAACACCTCTAGGGCCTCTGTCCTCCTCACTGCTGGTCCTGTGTGTGCGCTCCTCTTTATACCTGTATCAGGGGCAGAGCTCAGACACCACCAGATGACTTTAAAGTTCAGGCTTTAAAGTTCTATCACCATGAGACTCTGGAGGATGGAGTCCAAGGTCATTAGGAACCATCAGATCAGAGATGGCAAAAGTACCTATGCCACAGCTGACACAGTTCAGCTGTTCCCTGAAGGTGGACAAACATTGGTGGAGAAAAAACAGACTACCATTAAGAGGAAATGGAAGGTGGGGAGGCCTTGAAGCAGATGGGCACTGGTCGGAGAGGTTCGCTGGGGCTGGGGCTGGGGCAGGGCCATTTTTGCTGCCTTCAGAGGGGCAGGCGGGACAGGAGAAAACAGTGCCTTGCACCGTCTCCTGCGGATGCCTCCTCCCACTGTGGTTAGGAAGGTTCTGGGCTCCAGTCACAGAGCTCTAAACACAAGGGAGCAGAGCGAAGGCTACAGTCCAGGGACAGTGCAAGGCAAGCAGCTCATTGGGTCCACCCACAGCTGATGAACCCTGCCCTGGAGCTGGCTCTGAAGGTCAATCTTGCATGAAAGAGAACATCACAGTCCTGGCATGGCCCTTGGTTTTCTCCAAGTCTTACAACCAGTTGGAAAGAACACTGGTATGCCCAGATGCTGGCCTTGGGGGAGGCCTGCCCCAGAGTCTTAGCCTGCCCGGAGGCCCTGGGGATCCCAGGATGGTTTACCTGAAAGCAAGAGCTGATCATGTGTATTGATGATGAGAAACATCTGGAATGCAGGTCCTTTCTGTCCTCTCTTGTCAAGGTATCTGGGGATCATACAGACCTGCTTGATGCCTGCTATCTCATGCCAATTGATTCAAAAGCCACACTTGAGTGTTATCCATGTACCAGCCTTGGGCTAGATCTTAACATACAGTGACTTAGGGACTATCCAAAAGCTGAGTTACTGGCTCTGTAGAGTGCAGTGACACTCACAGACACACACACATGCATATTATGTGGATGCATGACCAATATGCTTCTAGAACATAGAGGAGGGGAATTGCTGCTCCTGGTGTGTAATAGTCATTGTAGACCCTCTGGGTGTCTGCTCAGCTCATGATGTCCCCTTGTCTGGGAACTGCATGGGACCTTGAATTTTGTCAGCTTCTCCAGAACAACAGGGCAATAGGAGCCTCCCCACCCTCACCCCCCACACAGTGGTTTGTTATAAAGAATCAATTCCCACGATGATGGAAACTGAGAAGTCTCAAGGACTGCAGTTGGCAAGCTGGAGACCCAGAAGAGCTGAAGGAAGGTCCAGTCCAAGTCCAAAAGTTGAGAACCGGGAGAGCTGGTGGTGGGAGCCCCAGTGCTATCAGACTAGAGTTCCAGGAAGCCCCAAAGTTTCAGCTTAAGTCTGAAGGCCAGAAAAGACTGAGGTCCCAGATAAAGGTGCTCCAGCAGGAGGAGTGAGTGCCTTCTATTCTACTCAGACCTTCGATTGGTTGGACGAGGCCCATCCACATTAGGAAGAATAATGTTAAACCTGTCAAATCAAAAATAAATAAAACACCCATGCAGAAACATCTGTATAGAACAATATTTGACCAAACATCTGGGCAGCCTGCATCCCAGTCCAGTTGACAAAAAAGTGAACAATGCAACCCTCAGGCCAACCAGATTCTCCATCCAGAGGAACTGCCCCCTGGGACAGACACCAGCTGGTCTCTGCCTTGTCAGGTCCTGCGACCCAATGAATGAAAGGCTTCCTTTCCTGACTTCCTTCCAAGCACCTTCTCAACCCTTGAGTCCCATGAGACACCACCCCATCACCCCTTCCTGCCCCAATCTTGATCATGGGCACTGCTTCATCCTTAAATGAGCCTGGGCTAATTTAAAAAATTTTTACTTGTACCATACCGTGTGAACACTGGCTCCTCCTCCCAGGCTGTCTCTTCACCGTAGGGTCTTCAGGGACCCCACGGGTTATTGCCACTTTCCTGACAGGCTCTCCCACCCTCAGTCTTGTTATAACACCCAGGATGAACACCGAGCCTGGGTTTTCATTTGTGTGCACATTCTTTTATCACCAGCCACCCAATCCAAAGACACATCCCCATGAAGGCTGTTACTGATCTGCAAAGCGGGGGGCAACTCTTGGAGCCTCCTTTAGTGCAAGTCTGAAAGGGTTTAACGGACAAATTTGAACCCCCTGCAGGCTGGCATTTCCAGAAGCAAGGGTAGTTGGATATACGGTTTTGATAATAATTCTAGTTGTGGAGGCTGCTCCTCCCTTCCTTAGCCTGGTACATGCAACAGAGTTAAAACTTAAAGATCAAAGAGAATGATTTAAAGCACAGTTCTTACCAGGAAGTAGGTCTTGGAAAACTTGCCCTGGGGAACTATGTGGCGTGATTTCCCCACTGCTCCGACTTGGCACTGACTTGGCAGCGCCCTGGTCTCGGGCTGTGCGGGGAGGACCAACGCTCTCCACTGTGGGTTGGGAGGGAGCCTGCGGCATGACTTCATCTGACTTCTCATTTGTCAGGTGGGGACAGGGGGACCCAGGGAACTGATGTTCTCAAAGTTACTTGGCCAAGCAGTAGGGAGCTGGCTTCACACAGAGACACGTGTTCCAGATGTATTAAAAGCCTAAATATAAAAACGTAACTTTCCAAGCATAAGAGAAATATATTTATGAACTCATGGTGGGGAAGGAAGGATTCCTAAAGCAAGCTACAAAAAGCACAAACCAAGGGACAAAAGACTGGTAGACTCAACCACATTAAAATTCACAACTCTTCATCTTAAAGCAAAAGGAAAAGCCCATCTAAATCAGTGTTTCCTGGGTTCTTAACAGTTCCTACTAAAGCAGTGGGAGGGTCTCATGGGCAACACATGCCCTGTTTTCTTGGTGCTGGGCAGGGGGCAGGGGTGGGTCCCTGGCAAATACACATACAGCCCCCACAACAGTGCTGCAAGGTGTGAGTGTTCCTGTCATACAGAGGAAACTGAGGCCAGAGCTGCCAGCAGCCTGTCACAGTGATCCATCTGTTGAACAACAGGATACTACTCGTCACCTTCTTTGCAAATTCCCCTATCCCTCCTATTGATCTGCCAACTTCCTCTGTCTCTAGTCAGTGTGGTTACCAAGTGCCCTTTTCAAATTGCAAGTCAGACCATGCTACCCCATCATGACCCTTTAAGGGAGTCCTGATACATGTGACGTAACATCCAAACTTCTCCTGGGCCTGGGAGGCCCTTGGCGACCAGGCCCCAAACTTCTCATTGCCTCTTACCACTCGGCTCTCTCCCTTGCTCTGGCCCCATGGGCCTCCTCGGGGCCTTTGCACAGCTGTTTCCTCATCTGAGACATTCCTCTCACTTCCCTGCAGGGCCCACACTACCCAGCTTTAGCCACCGCCTCCTGGGGGAACCTTCCTCTGACCTTGGCACACTTTCTCTTACTAATGTAATAATTAATTTGTATTTGTTTGTTCAACATCTGTCTGCTGGGATAGACTGAACTCTCTAAAAGGGCAAAGGATAGGCTGATTACTCTCGACTGTACCTTAGCTCCAACGGTGTCTGGCACATGGTACCTGCTCCATAAAAATGTGTTGCCTGGATGGGGAGTCCAACCTGAAATGCCCAAGCACAGTCCCTAACGAGCTGGGTGACCTCAGACAGCTCAGTGTCGCTCTCTTAGCCTCATAAAGTCTGGGCAAGCCACAGTGCCTTCCAGCTCTGACATACACTCACCAGCTCCTCAAAGAAAAATAGCCCTACTGTGCATCAGCTGCGGTGCAGATGCTGGGGAGGCAGTAGCCCAGGGCAGGCAGCGGGCAGTGGAAGTATGAACGCATATGGCTCTCCTGGTCTCCGGCTTACCTGGAGCTGGCTCTCTTCCCCACACAGAGGCCTGTTTGGCTGGGTAGCCCCCGGCTGGGAAGGCCTTTTCAGGAGATGAGTTCCAGAGTCCAGGAAGATGTGCCAGGTCCCAAAGGCAGAGGCAGCGATGCAGCAGCAGCGGCAGGTGGTCAGTCCAAGGATGGAGTCATCAGAATGAGCATCCCCCACTCCCAGCAGCTGACGACGGGATGCCCCAGCCTTCCCACCTTGCCTGGCTGCCCTTTCTGGGAGGTCATTCCAGCCTAAGTTCTGTCTGCCTACTTGAAGACCCTTCGTGGAAAGTAAGCTGTCCTCTCCTCTCAAGCCACCCAAACCATGACCCAGTAGTGAAACTTAAGGCTCTTTCCTGGTGGGACTTTGGCCCTCCAAGGTCCACGTCCCTCAGTGAGGGTGAGGGCAAGGGCAAGTGTGGGGACCTGCAGAGCAAGCTTGTGCCAACAGATTGACAGAATCCTTTTGCTTTCCCACCAACAGGCTCTCTCCAGTTTTTTCTTCAGAGTGTGGAGCTTTGTTTATTAACTAAGGTTCTAAAATGTACCTGAGCCCTGGCTGGTAACACAGTGGATAAGGTGCCGGCCTGCACACCCAAAGGTTGCTGGTTCGATTCCCCAGCCAGGGCACATAACCAGGTTGTAAGCCAGGTCTCCAGTCAGGTCTGTGGCTGGAGGGGGGTGAAAGGCAACCATACATTGATGTCTCTCTCCCTCTCTGTCTCTTCCCTTCCTCTCTCTCTGGAAATAATGAATAAAATCTTTAAAATAAATAAATAAATAAATAAATAAAATAAAATGTACCTGGCTTGTCTTTCATTGCTTTAATATGTGGCCCAATTTAAGTAAACAACCAACTTTTGGGGTATTTGGGGACAAAGGACAGGGCAGCGTGGCAAAAAGTCTGAGCTATGTGGGCTCCATTCAGGGTTCTGATGCTGACAAGCTGGGCACCCCTGGGCAGCTCTGCTGCCTTCTCTGGTCTGCTTCTGCCTCTGCAAAATAAAAGGCTGCTGGCCAGAATGCTGGGCAGAGTGCTACCCTGTGGCAGGGCCTCTGAGGACTGGGGAGTCCCTGAGAGGCCACTAAGGCCAGTGGGTGGTGGCTGGAAATAGGTGCTGGTCCAGGGACTATGTGGTTCCTGGGAACCAGGGAGACACTGGACAATTGTGGCTGTTTTTGAGGTTGAGATGTTCCTTTACAGAGGTCTGTGCTCCCTGAAGCACGGAGGAAGGAAAGAGAGCAGGGAGGAGAAGAGCCAGCACGTAGGAAGTGGCAGATCCCAGGCTACTAGGTTATTACTATGTTTCAGTTAAGCCTGTGTCAATCCTAGAAGCAGAAATTGTCACTCCCATCAGATGTTTGAGGGAACTAAGCTCAGAGAGGCTAAGCAACTCACCCAAGAGCACCCAACTAGGAAGGGGCAGGGGCTGGATGGGTACCAGGCCCAGCTGATGTTCATAGACACTCAGCTTCCTGCACCCGCCTCCTGTGCAGGAAGGGGTAAGGACAGTGGGGAGAGTAACTAGGACCCATGGCCCTTGCCTGTCCTCCCTGAGTTTTGGATCCCTATCACAGACCGTCAGACACATAAGACCGTTGATCCAGTAGGATGTCCTCAGACCAGACTGAGGATTTGTTGCAACAAGCAAATATTTGTGTGTCCCTCCTGACGGCCTACAAGGAAGTTTGGATTTGGCGTGTCTACTTCACGAAGAGGCACTTCAAAGGGAAAGTGGTGTCTGGTCAGTGGGGTCAATAGCAGTGTTGGGTCCAAAGGGCCCAAAGTCATGACCCCAGGCCTGGGTCTGCTGTTTGGAAGTGGAGCTGGAGGGTTGGACATGCATCTACTGAGACTTCCTCAGCATTGATTTGTTTACAAAGAAGGCTCCACAGTCTTCAGGAGAAGTCACCAAGTCAGCATGCAGGGGAAGGCAAGAACAGCATGGGACTGAGCAGGCAGCACGGTGGAGCAGGTGGTCTGAGGAAGCCAGCGTTAAGGTGGGGAGGACCATGAGAGGATGGGGACAAGGGCAACAAGGGTTCATGTCAGGGGGAGTGTAATCGAAGCCAGGGAAGAAGAAGGAAGAACCACTTACGACGCCCATTAAGGGTGGAGCTGAGAAAGTGACTTTGGGCTGAGTGCTCAAGTAATAATGTCCTACACCGGAATGTGTCCCTGAATTTCTAAACAGACTCACCAGCCTGGGACAGAACCCAGGATGGAGGCAGGTTCCAAACTTGGGAACAACGCTCTCAGCAGCACATTCTTTTATAGTTTCCATGCTGTGCTGAACATGGTGGGGAGAGTAGAAGACCAGCATGTCTAGAATGTTGCCGGGGGACCGCAGGTGATAGGAACCAGGGCGGGGTGTGGCTGGGGTGGTGTGGATGGCAGGGAAGGCGGCAGCAGTGCAGTTGTGGGTCAGCCTCAAGCCCACCCTGGGCCTGGCTGGTTGTGGGAAGAGACCAGGGAGAGGTGGTCCTGGCCAAGTGCTTCTTGTGAGATAATGCACACACGTTCTGTGAAACGTGTCTCAGCACCGAAGACTGTAGAGTGTCTCTGAGTATCCACATCCAAGCGTCAAACAATAAAGCAGCTTACAGGAGTCTTCCCTCCACCCGAGGAACAACTCTCCTGACTTTGATGTCAGCCATTCTTTTGCTTTTGTTTATAAGTTTTACTACTTATGAATGGTCTCCAAAAAATATGTCGCTCAGTTTCAAGATGGTTTCAAGAAAGTGAGTAGCAAGCACAAACCCAGAGCACAGCCCCGTAGGCAGAAGGCCCCGGGGGAAGGCCAGCTGGGGCCGTGTCTGCGACAGGCTGCTCAGCTCCCTCGGGAACAAGTCACTGGTGTCCTGGGAATGGGGCCAGGAGTCAGCCCCCTCTGCCGGAACATCCACATGAGGAGAGAACCCATGCAACGGAGCCAGTGGGACACTGGGAAGCAGATCAAATCCTGAGAACCCCACCTCCCTCCCAACCAGCCACTTTTCCATCTCCTTATCTCCTGGTGCCAGGGTATTAGGGCATCAGGGCAGAGGCACCCCCACACAGACACATCCAGAACCTTTAGGGTGGAGGCCTGAGGTGACTGAGCACATGGGAAGAGTTGAGGATTAACTGACCCTCTGAAGAGTCAGCCCCAGTCACTGGTACCTGATGTGGCTTGAAGGGGCCAGGCACGATCCGCAGGGATGTGGGCTGAAGACATCTCAGAACATGACACCTCGTCTCATGTTCTATTTGAAGCCCTTTGATCAAGTCCTCCTGTAAATATTTATTGATTGATTACCTCCTCTGAGCAAGGCGTCCTGACCCGCCACTCCACAACGCCTGTTACACACACACAAATGTCTTCTGAGACTGAGGTTGTGGGACGTCACAGAGGAGCTGCGCTTGTCTCTGAGTGTGAGGACCATACATGGTACTGCCCCAGTGGAAACAAACCTTCGAGGCTGTAGAAACATGAAAGCCCACAGTGATTTGGGGTGATCTTATCTAAAGGGGTGAGGGCAACCTAACTGCTTCCTCCTTTACCCTCCCACAAGGGTCCGTCAGACACACTTGGTCGTGCTGCGTCCCTCTGGGTGGTGGCTAACAGCTAAGTGCAGGGACCCAGCTCGTGTGTGTGTGTGTGTGTGTGTGTGTGTGTGTGTGTGTGTGTGTAGGGCTGTGGATGGGTGGGTGTTCCCACCTGGTGCCTAGTACGTTTTTTGGTCACAGTTGAGGGGTTAGAAAGAACTTTATGAAGGGACAGCCAGGACATATTTCATCATGATGCACTTTTCTTCAAATAGGACATTCATTTAGAACAAACCTCCTCTTCCTTTAGACCAAGCAGAACATTCTAAAGAGCAAGAAGGTAGAGAGTAGGTGTTGACATGTTCTTATGGGGAATATTACTGTTAGAGAATGTATTCTTCCAAGATAAGTTCCACAGATGATCATTATGCAAATATTACAGAAGGAAGAAATTAACATTAAATGAGCGCTTGTGTGTGCTTTATATTTTTGATACCTGCTGGATTTGTTTTTAAAAGCATCACTGAAGGAAACCCAGCAGTGGCCCTGCCCTGGGGAGTTCTTTGCTTATAACTGAGCCTAGGAGCTCACGAGGCACAAACTTGGCATCTGCTCTTGTCCAAGCCTGTTCCTGTTGCAAGAGGAGGCTGTGGCCACCTTGGGCCACTGCTGGAGGGTCTGTGCAGGTCTGTGCAGGTCTGTGCAGGTCTGTGCCACTTCCCCTTCCTCATGCAATGCTGAGGAATGAGCAGGACCCACAGGGCCAGGGATGAGTGTCCCTGTCTTCACCAGGATGATTTCTCTTGGGAAACTGGAGCAGCAAGTCAGGGTTCAGTGGAGGAAAACCCCTCAACTCACCCAAGCTCCCCACAAAACCCCAACCAAAAACAAACCAACACACGATAAATTTCACATGCACATGAATCACTGGCATCTGCTGCTCTGTGAGCCTGAGTCCAACTGTGTCATATTAAGATGGGTACTTCCCCTGTCCCCCCTTCAAACAATGGGATTTACCTCACAGCAATGACAGTGAACTTCCAGATGAATCAATGTCACGCACCACCCGGTAAGTGTTAAATGCACTTCAAACAAGCTTCTGAGGTTGGATGCATCCCCCTCGAATTCACATGGAAAGGGGCAGCATGGAAAGGAGTTCTGTAGGGGTGGGGTCTGATGTGGCTCCTTTCAGGGACCCCAGCGCCACTTCCAGGACTCAGGAATGGCACAAGACTTTTAATAATCTTAAAAACGCCAACACTTTGTGAATTTATTTACATAATTAGCAAATATGGATCACACTTACAGTTTCTTTTTCAAGTTCTGATTTTGGAACCTGGACACAAAATAAACTGAGGCATTTGTAACAGTTGGCGGGCGTTTAGCCACTATGGAAGTCAGCATTTGCTGGGGTGGAGGGGGAAAAAAGAGATAAAAGTTGCACTAGAAAGTGAAATTAGATTCTTAAAAATCAATGAAGTAACCAGGCTATTAAAATGGAAAATAAGTCTGATGTCATTCTGAAAAATAAAAGGGTTGAGTCACCTGCTGAGGCACTTAATTAAGCACAGGAAGTAAAGAGAGAGCTTGAGTGATTTTCCTGTTAATGTCAGTATTTCAAAATGAGTGAGGCATTAGGCCCAGAGTAGTCCCTTCTAATCAGAGAGCTAAATCAGTTCTTTTGCCCTCAGGACATCTTAATACATTTGAAGTTGATGACATGCAAAAAGAAATGTATTAAAAAGTATCCCAACTGCACCCAAACAGAGAAAAAAGTGAGCTTTCTACTCCAGGACCCAGGCGTGGGGTGTGGTAAAGGCCCCAGCAGGCATGGAGCCAGTGGGGCAGGGGGAACAGGGAGGTCCACCTTCCTGTGGTGGCTGGGGAAGGTGTGCACAGGTATTCCCAGGGTCTCTGGGGACCGCCGTGAATTTCACTTCCAGCCTGAGAAGGGTGACAGCCAGGTTTGGGTTTTTACAGAAGTGACAGGACGTGACGTGACATAGGACATACAAGGAACCCTGAAGAAAGCCTTCCTTTCTCCATTTGAGCCAGAGTGTGGGCAGTTCTTCAGGGCCTGTGGTCACCCCTCCTGCTTCCACCAAGCTGAGCCCTGCCACGGTCTGCCCCCACCTGGTGGCATTAGGCTGGGCTCTCTGACCCCAGTGCATCTTGGGAATGCTCCAGTCCCTCTCTGGGAGGCCTGGGAACCATCAAGGTGCATGTGGGAGAAGCCCCCGAAGTCACGGCCAGATGCCAAGTTGCAGTAGATGTGATAACAAGAACCAGGGTCTGTCCCCTGAGACCCAGAGCTCAGTCCATGATCCCCACCCTCTCCATCCACCTAATTCTCAAAGAAAGGCCTGCTTCTTTGCGCTGCTAGGATTAGCATAGTTCACACCTAGGTCTTTTGATGTTAGTTGGTTGGTTTACATTTATTATTATCATTCTTATTTCATCTTGCTAGTATTGCAAACATTTAGAAACTTTCATCTCTGCATCTGACCTGGTTTGGGTTCAGTTGGTTAGGGACTGGGCTTGTTCAGAAAAGCTGGGCACCAAGACAGGGCGTAGCCTCAGCTACTGCGTGCAGGTAGCACAGTGGTTAAGGCGCCGGCCTGCGAACCCAAAGGTCGCAGGTTCGATTCCCCAGCCAGGGCACATAACCAGGTTGCAAACCAGGTCTCCAGTCAGGTCTGTGGCTGGAGGCAGGTGAAACACAACCATACATTGATTCTCTCCCTCTCTACCTCTCTCCTTTCCTCTCTCTCTCTGGAAATAATAAATAAATCTTAAAAAAAAGAAACCAGGGTTTTGGATACAGCGGGAACGGCCTTTTACCAGAGGTGTGGAATTCACTCCTCTTGGTCAGGAGGCCAGTCTCTTCCGAAGAAGCTGAGCTTTTGTAATTAGTGGTTAAAACCCGAACTTGGCTGCAACCAGACTGCTGCTGGTCTTAGGCAGTGCCCTCCACCTGAAGACAGAGAAGCACTTTCCCGATGTTCACCGGAGAGTTAAACATGCTCCGTCCAGACATCAGTCAATAGCAGAAGTATTTCCCCACATGATATTTCTTTATGCCTTATCTTGAAATTGACAATGTAGCACTGGGTTTTACTTAGTTTTCTTAACTTTCCAAATGTTTCTTCCTCTGTCTATCCTACTCCAAATAGTACTGTTCAGCAAATACAACAAATAAATATTTGGTGTTAACATTTGGTAACCAATTACCCAACTGAGGATCAGGTGAACTAACCCTAACCTTCTTTGGAGGGTTGTCCTGAAGACTGTAGCTGCCACAATTACTTATCTAATGTCAACAGAGCATAGGGTTGCAATTCAGAGAGCTTTGGGAACAATAGGATATAATTCAGACATTATGGGCAGGGGGGAAGTGTACTGGTTGAGTGTATCCTCAGAAATATTGATAATTCCTACTTGAAAATCCTTTCCAATTAGCGAGATTACAGGGGTGAGATGGAGGGGTGGAGGGAGGCGGTCACCTTCCATCTGAGGGAATAGAGGGTGAGCTATTGTTTACCATTGCAGGTTCACACCCCTGAGCTGATGTCTCAACCACTTAATCTGGGGCCGGGCTCCTCCCCTTTCTGAGCCTCAGTTTTCTTATCTGTTAAATGGGACCAGTAACTGAATCTTCTCTGTAAGCTGTCATGTTCCAGGTCAGGATCTGTGCAGAGCAACTGTTATTAGCAGCTACTGTATCAACATTTGTGCTCTAATGTGAGCTCTTGCTTCAGATCATGGATTAAAAAGGCAAGAAAGGAAATATAAACCACACTTTCATAGTTATTGGGAACTTTTGGTCTGGCCTCATCTTTGTGTGATTTCAAATATCAAAGGAAAGGAAACTTAGGTACTAGAAGGAAAACATGAGTCCCAGGGACCATGTAAATAAATATCCTCTGCAAACTGTTGTGCATGCCAATCTAGAAAGCAAGCCTGATAGCCTGACCCCTGATCTAAGAAGAGGCAGGGACACCCTCTGCCCTGGCAGGTGGCATCCAGCATCAGGCACTCTGGGCCAGGCCTTCTGCTGGCATGGAAACTCCTCCCTGTGACAGCACTATGGGAGTCTCCCTCCTGCTGGATGTACACACCCTGAGCTGTGGCCTGGCCTTGAGTTCCAGTCACCTCTGCAGAGGTAAAACCTGGCTTTGACATGGAGTCCAAGTTCAATGCTACTGTCAGTCAGCAATGGCAAGAGTCAAAGGGAAGGGACAGGGAAAGACTCAGGCAGCTAAAGATGGTGTCCCTGGCTGCTGGGGCAGCAATGCTCCTAATGCTTAATTCCTAATTCCTGGGAAGCGCTGTCCCCAATCTCACATCCCCAATTGTACCGCCATTCATGTCCTCTTTGCTGGTTCCTCTGACAGGAGAGGCCTGGGTTCAGGTCTCGGCTCTGCTACTCACAGTCACTCTGGGGAGGTGAGCGCTGTACCTACTTTTTCAAACTAACCAGGACTGTCTAAGGGTTGGCATGTTTCTGAGGGTGACGGCCTGGCCAAGGAGTTAGCTGTTTCCATTCCCTTTTTTTGATTCTTACCTGGCCTGACCCCTCTCCTGGGGCTCTCCCTCTGTGACTAACCTCAGCCCCTGTTCTTGTAGCCCTACTACAGGTAAATGTGCCCAACCCTGAACTGCTCCCCTTACCCCACCACCCAGCTTGGAATGCCTCTTCTGCCAACTGGGTCCCTCTTGACTTCCTTCCTTCCTTTGACCTGGGAAGGGCACCCACAGGCAGGACACTGGGACAAGGAACAGGTTGCATCTGTCACAAGAGAGTCATTGTATGTCCTGATCAGCTACATAAGGAGAAGGGGGTGACCCCACCAGGCCACAGTCTCTGCCCTAGGGGCGACCCTCTGGGTTTACCCTGGGAAAGCATCTCCCCTCATGCCCCGACCATGCCCGAGCCTCAGCTAAGAGGATCTGCGTCCCTGCTGTCAAGACTGTGACAGCAAGGCAGCGAGCGGCTCGTTATCTTTTTGTGGGAAAGCAGAGGGAGCCTGGGCCGTTCTTCCAAAGTTAAAAACCCATGAATTTTCCATCAGGCACCAGCTACTCCAGATGCACAAACACAACCTAAGATTCCTAGAGAGGCGGTATTTATAGAGCCTTGTATGGGTCCTGACCCTTGTTCTCAGTCCTGTGGGATCTCATATTTCTCCAGGAAGGGCATGATTTAATATAATATATGACTGGGTTTTGGCTGTCCCACATCCATCCTGCTTCCTGTTGGCCCCCGGTGTCCCTCCGGGGGTGGCTTCCCCTGCAGTGTTCTGGGCAGGTGGGGAACAAGTCTCTAGAGCTATTCTCCACCAGGGGAGTCTAGGAAGCAAAATCCTTTCTCTCCTTGGCCTGGGCCTTCACAGAGGGACAAGTGACCAATGCTGGTCAGGAGGCCTTCACCCTGGGTGTGGCATTTACAGTGAGGGAAGCAGGGACAGGTTAGCAGGACCCAGTGGGACTGAGGACAGACAGTTTCTGCCATTAGAAAGGGTTGTCCTTTCTGTTTCCCAGTGCTCGGGAGCAGCCCAGTCCCCCCTCCCCAATTCCCTGAGCCCCTCATCACCTCCCAATGTGTACTGCTGAGCTAGCTGGTTTATAGCCCGGATGCTGCCTCGCCTACGCCTACGAAGAGCAGCCTTAGAGCTGGGAGGGGCACCCATGAGGGGAGTCCGGCTGTCCAAGCCAGCAGGGAATGAGATGTGAGGCCCTGGCCTGCAGGCCTGCCAGACAGTGAGGGGAGTCCTTGCCAATGCCTGCGACTAAGTGCCTGCATGTGTGTGTGTGTGTGTGTGTGTGTGTGTGTGTGTGTAAGAGTTTCTCCTTCTTACCAATACATTAATAGAATGTAGATTTCCTTTGTTGTTATTCCTCAAAAAAGGTGACTATTTGGTGCCTGGAGAACTCTCCCTACTTGAGCCATCTCTGATGCTCAAAGAACACTGGCAGCCTGCAGCTCTGAGTCCGCCAGAGGGGCAATGGCTGTTCCGTTTTGCCAGAGGAATGTCTGCAGCCACTACACGTGTTGCCATTTAGGACAGGTCCCTGCAGAGCCTCACCCCGTCACACTGATTCCAGGGCCAGCTCTGTCTGGAACAAGGCTGTCCAGTCTGGATCACTGACACTCATACTGGTGTGGGACAAAGGCCAGTGGTTCATCCCACTATGTTATCATCCGTGACTCATGTGATGGTATAATCTACACATTTCTCTACATCTGTCTTTTTAAAACAAGTTTACTATTCAGTGGCATTAAGGACATTCCCAATTGTGCAATCATCACCTCTATTTCCAAAAATTTTTCATCACCTCAAACAGAAACTCTGTCTCCGTTAAACAATAACCCTCATTCTCTCCCCCAGCCCCTGGTAACCTCTATCTCGCTTTTTGTCCCTATGAATTTTCCTGTTCTGGGGACCTCCTCTAAGTGGTATCAATAATCTTCATCCTTTGGTGTCTGGCTCATTTCAATGAGCACAATGTTTTCAAGCTTTATCTGTATTGTAGCATGTATCAGAACTTCACTCCTTTTAAAAGCTGAATAATTGCCCATTGCGTGCCTTCCTACATTTTGTTTGTTTAGTCCATCTGTTGATGGACACTTGAATTGTTTCCATCTTTTAGCTATTGTGAATAATGCTACAGTGAGCACTGACATCCAAGTACGTATTTGAGTCCCTGATTTCAGTTCTTTCGGGTGGGATTGCTGAGTCACATGGTAACTCTATGCTTGGCTTTTGAGGAACCTCCACACTGTTTTCTGCAGCAGCGGCCCCATTTTACACCCCCACCAGCACTGATCACACAGCATTTCACCACATCTTCTCCAACACTTGTTATTTTCCATTTTGTAATGATTATTATTGCCACCCCAGTGGGTGTAAAGTGGCACATAATTGTGGTTTTGATTTGCATATCCCTAATAAGTAATGACTTTGAACATTTTTTTATGTTTGTCAGCCAGCTGTGTAATCCTTTTAAGAGAAACATCTATTTAAATCTTTTCCACATTTTAAAAATTGAGTTGCTTGTGTTTTTGTCGTTGAATTGTAAGTAGTAGTTTGTATATTCTGGATATCGGATCAGCAATTTGCAAATATTTTCTCTCACTTCATAGTTTTATTATTATTATTATTTTCTTGATAATATCCTTTGGTGCACAAATTTTTAATTTTGATGTCAAGTTTATCTATTTTTTCTTTTGTTGTTTATGCCTTTGATGTTAAATCTAAGAATCCATTGTCAAATATGAGGTCATGAAGATTTAAGCCTATGTTTTCTTCTCAGAGTTGTATGTGACTTTTCAGAGTGTTTTTGTTTTTGTTTTTGTTTTATGCTCACCTGAGGATATGTTTATTGATTTAGAGAAAGAGAAAGGGAGAAAGAGAGAGAAACATTGATCTACTGCCTCCTGTACACACCCCAACTAGGGATCAAATCCGCAACCTTTTGGTGTATGGGGAGATGTTCCAACCAACTGAACCCCCTGGCCTGGGATGGTTTTAGCTCTTATATTAAGGTCATGCATCCATTTTGAGTTAATTTTGTATATAGATTGAGGTAGAGGTTCAACATCACTCTTTTGCATGTGGCTTTTCAGTTGTCCCAGCACCAATTGTTGAAGAGACTGTTCATCCCCACTGAATGGACTTCACACCTGTGTCGAAATCAATTGGCTATACATATAGTATGAGATTATTTCCAGACTCTCATTCTTTCATTTTATTTCTTTCTTTCTTTTTAAGATTTTATGCATTATTTTCAGAGAGAAGGGCAGGGCAAGAGGAAGAAAGGGAGAGAACACCAGTGTATGGTTGGTTGCCTTTCACCTGCCTCCAGCTACGAAGCTGGCAGGAGACCTGGCTGGAGACCTGGCTTGCACCCTGGTTATGTGTCCTGACTAGGAATCGAACCAGCGACCTCTGGGTTTGCAGGCTGGTGCCTGTCCACTGAGCCACCAGCCAGGACCAGACTCTCATTTCTATTCCATTAATCCCTATGTCTGGTCTTATGCAGTGTCACACCGTTTGGATTACTGTAGCTTGATAGTAAGTTTTAAAATAGAGAAGTGTAAGTTCTGTGACTTTGTTTTTCTTTTTCAAGATGGTTTTTGGTATTTGGGGTCTCGAGCTCCTTATGAATTTGAAAATAGGCTTTTTCATGTCTGTATTGCATTGAATCTGTAGATTGCTTTGGTAGAATTGACATCTTAGTAATATTAAATATTCCTACCAATGAACACATGATATCTTTCCTTTCATTTAAATCTTTTCTAATTTCCTTCAGTAACTTCTAACCTTTCTTGAACTTATTTGTGTGTGTGACTTACATAACGTCGCAGGGTAATGAACCCCATATGTTTCCTTTATCCATTACACAATAGCAAATACTGTCTTTTTCCTTTTTTGCAGGTCCCCTTAATTTCAGTATTTTCAGTTTTGGTAAGCAAACCCCAGCATGAATTACTAACAGCCTTCATGGTTTCCTATGCTATACTCTCTCAGACACCATCTTCACAGATGAAAATTTCATACTCTTCTTGGTGTTTCCTCACACAGGATTTTATCAGTTGCCCTTCTCCCAGTTCTGTTATGTTTCTGATCCAAAAAGCAAGCTTTGATCCAACCAAGTGTTGTACTGTTTTAACCTGTGTGTGAGGAAGACCCAAAAGTCCAGTGTATTGAAAAAGAGACCCAGAAGTCCTTATTCCATGAGCCCCATTTAAAACCAGAATGTTGACCACACCTCCAGGTGCCATGGCAAGAGGGATTGTGAACCCATGGCATTGACCCCTGGGAGTCAAAGTGAGGAGCCACAAAGTGGGTGAGTAAACCCAAGGAGGGAGAGAGGATTTCCATCAGAGACAGTGTCAGGGGGAGACAGGAGAGGCCCAAACTAGGGCATCAGAGGAGTGGGGGCGGCTTACACTCATAGTTAATTAAATATCATCATCAGAAAACAGTTTAATTTTCACTTAGGGGCTCTAGGAGCAGTCTGCACTCCTGAAAATTAAAGTTAAGTTTTAGAAGAATTAGAAAATACACATATCCTAATGTGCATTTTATGGGGAAAGAAATCGGAGGCCTTCATTAAATTGTTAAAAAGTCAGGGCTGAGCACTGATCAGGTGGCTCAGTTGGTAGGAGAATCATCCCACACATTGAAAGGTTTGGGTAGGATCCCTCGTCAGGGCATGTACCTAGGTTGCAGGTTCTATCCCCAGTCAGGACTGGGAGGAAATCAATTAGTTTCCCTTTCACATTAATGTTTCTCTCTCTCTCTCAATAAACATATCCTCAGGTGAGGGGGAAAATGTAGGGACTAATAAGAGGGCTCGTTTCACACTTGTTGCCCAAAAGCCCCCTGGGACGTGGGGAATTCTCAAGTGCACATGGGCCATAGCTCTTAGCCTAGATAAAGGTTACCATCAGCATATTAAAATTGTGTATTGGTTTTATGGCTTTATTTTTGTGTATTTTTGGAAGTGGTGAGTCACTTTCATTGGATTCTGAGAGGTTACGGCCCCAATAACTGAACACTTGCCTTCTATACGACACACAAAGTTGGGCCTTTGCCACAAGCAGCTGTTCTCCAAACCTCATGTTGATGAGCATATGTTATAGTAATTGCCTATTTATTAACCTACAAATAGCAATGTTGGCATGCTCTTTTCTGTTTGTCTCTTCATGGGCCTGTTTCTTGGCAATATTAGAAATTTTATGAAATATTACAAATTTTATGAAAGCAGTTCATGTTATTTTTCTGGTCATTTCATTGTATATGAGCAAATAAACTATTTACATAAAGAAATAAAATAAAACAAAATAAACTATAAGACCAGCTCCCCAGTGAGAAGACCCTAGAGGTAACTGTGGAAAGAGAGGTAGAGACAGTACAAAGGAGTGAGGCCAAGGTGGGGCAAGGCCAGAGAGGGACAGAGGCAGGAGGCTTGAACCCAGAAAACAGTTCTGGGTCCCTTTCCTGGGCTGCTGAAGGACCAGGGGGAGAACCCAGAATTTGAGACAGAAGAAAAATAATTCAAAGACTTGGCTGTCAAAGCTCAGCGTAGGAGCTTCCTTTTAGTGGGCTCTACCTGAACCCCAGCCTCGGTGACAACCAGCCATTCCAGCCTCTTCTTGGGGCTGATCAAGAGCACCCGCCTCCCCTTCCTGGGACCCTTCAGACCAGGCACCCCCGGACCAGTTTCTTATCCAGAGAGGCCCACAACACCTGTCTTGCGTGGCTGAGCCTAGCTCCCTAGCCCTTCCCAAAGGCCAAGGATCCCTCCTTCTCAGAAGGTGACCCTTGGAAGATAAGGTGCCACATAAGTCCCATGAGCATGATGACCATGCTGACTCTCCTCTGTGTATTTTCTAATGATAAGCTGTGCCAAATATTCCTCCTCTCTTAACTGGTCATGATAATGCATAGAGTGCCCTGGAGCTGGGATCACCTGACCTTTCAGAAGCTCCAGCTCCTGCTGCCCCAGCTCTGCGATACCATGGGCCTGGATGGTGGGCTCCCCAGCACTCACCCCTGCCCGCACGCCTCCAAGCAGGGGTGGGACTGTGGGGAGGGAGTAGGGGTGTGGGAAAACCTGAGAGGGTTAGTCTCCTGGTTGAGACTTCCCTTTTTTGCACAATTGCAAGTGAGCCTGCACTTGAGGCAGCTGAAACTACAGTGGGCAGGAGCAGATGGGACCTGAGCAGGGTGCCACTCAGCACCCACACAGAGGACTGTCCTCTGTGGGCCAAAGAGGCCCACAGACAGTGCACTGGCCCTGACCAAAGACCCAAGAGCATGCAGCTGCTTCTGCTTTTTCCAGAACAGCCTTGACCTTGACTTCAGCCCCCGCAAAGGAAACAACAGTTTCCATTTTGACCAACTTGTTTATAGAATAGGACAATTGACACCTGACCAACAGCATACCGCTGAAACCATAAAAAACATGTCATCATGTTTTCTTGTGGACAAGCTATCCCCCCCCCCACCCCGCCTTTTTCCTGTTCTTCCATGATGGCATCTGTTGGCTATTGAGTCACCTTGCTGGTACTGCTCAGCCCACCCCAGTGAGAACACTTTGGCCATTTGCAGCCTGTGGTATCCCTGTGACTCAGTAGAATTGGGACATTGCTGAGCAGATGTGACGGAGGTGACAGGTGATGCAGCCATTGAAAGGCATGTGCCAAGGGGGAGGTATAAGTCTTTGAAGAGAACTCACACCCAAGTTTATCTTGAAGCAGCTGAGTCATGGCTGCTTCAGGACAATGCTCAGCTGGAGACACAAAGGCAAACCCCAAACCCAGTGCACTTGGGTGGAAACTCAGAAGTTTGTATAAAATGTTATTTCCAATTGACCTAGATAATTTTTTTTTCCTGTTGAAGACTTGTGATTTTCTATAAAACCTTAAGAATCAAAATGTAAAAAAAGTAAGTGCTTACTCAGCCTAAAACAATAAACAGTAGTTCATATATTCAAAAATTTAAATCAACTTCCAAACTTACAGTTTGCTGTAAATTCAGCCTAGAAGTGAGGATGGTACTGGAAAACAGAGAAGACCAGGGGAGAGATTTCAGAATGGCACACTCAAAATGTGATCAAGGTAGCTATTCTTTTCGTGTCCACAGTGGTCTTGACATAGTTTGGATGGTTTTGGGTAGAGCCAGTCTGCTTTCAGACCCCCCGGACAGAGGGGGACTTCACTAGGGTCATGGCCCCCTCCTCCTGATGCTAAATCCAAACCCTCCATTTCTCTTCCCTACTACCCCCATACTAGGGGTGTGGGCTGTGAAGGGGGGTCCAAAGGCTGGAATAACCCACAGTTTCTATGAGTCTCCTGGGCTCTTCACAGACCCCTTGCCTCACTGCCAACAAGGCAACTTAGCTTGGACCCTTCTGAGACTACAGAGGCAGGGAAGCCCTCCTGAGGCTTCCCCCGGGACAGCTTTCCACAACTCCTCTTGATAGATGAATTTTTATTTTTAGGGGCCTATGAGATGGCTCTAACCAAGGAGCAGGACAAAGAACTCCCAATCAGCCTTGGCCTTGCCTCTTTCCTGGCCACAGTCTCATCTGCCTCCCGTCCCGCTCACCATTTTCTCAGCTTTCCATTTCTTCCTGCCTCCCCTCCACCTCCCCGCCTCTCCCCTCCTTCCCCTTTCTTGTCCCTCTCTCCTCCCTCCAGTTCTCCTTTCTCTCCTCCTCCTCCCCTCCCCCTTCATCTCCTCCCTCTTTTTGGCTCTCTTCCTCCTCTCCCTTCTCTTTCTCCTCCCGTTCCTCCTTCTCCTTCCCTTCTCTCCTCATCCTCCTCTACCTTCTCCCTTCTCCTCTCCATCTCACCCCTTCTTTGTCTCCCTTTCCTGCCTCTCTTCCCTCTCTCCCAGCCCTCTCCACTACTTTTCCCCTTCTCTCTCTCTCTTTTTCTCCGAGGCATCACTTGTTCAGCTGTGAACCTTGGGGATTAAGAATGTAAGAAGGGCTCCTGGTGGCTAACTGGGTCAGGAAAAACAGAAAATAAAAAAGCAGAGCCTAACAGCCATTTCTGCAGAAGGGCCTGTGCGCAGCCCAGAAGAGGCCTCTGCACTAAGCTGCCTGCCTCCACACTGAGCTGCCTGCCTGCACTGGGCTTCTGCCCGCTGAGCCAGCCCTTATAAGGGAGTTCCTGGAATAGTATTTCAACCAATAGGACTGAGGCTTTCCCCTTCCAATGTGAGCTGAGTGGCTCCACCCAATGGGGCAGCTCTATTCTGATCAATCAGGGATGGGAGTGGGGACTTTTGTCTATATAAGCCAAATCCTTGCTGGCGGGGGAGTGCAGTTCCACTGAGCACTGCAGGTTACCCACCTTGCCTGGAGCTGAGACACTGAAGATGCCCGTCCAGTGTGGAGCAGCACAGACTGCGGGGCAGAGCAGAGCAGGCTATCTTAGAATGGACTGTTGCCAGCAGAACTGCCTAGATGGAGAGGGGCCTGGCTCTGGGGCAGCCTCGTGCCGCCAGAGCCATTCCCATAGCCATGCTGTATTATTTATTTTGGAGCTGTTTGCACTAAATAAAGTTTCTTCCTTCACCACACCCCAAGTTGGGGATTTCTGTTAGCATTTGAATTGATGCCAATGACCATTGGTCAACACAGCCTTGACTAGCCCGAAGCCCCAGAGCCTAATGAGGCCCTAAAGCTCAGTCCTCAAGCCTTGATGGCTTCCCTGACTCCCTCCTTTCTCCAAGGGACCCACAGCTCCTTTCTTGGCTTTGGTGAAATACTGGCCACTTGTTCTGACCTTTACAATTCCCTGCATCTACCTGTCCCAGGCCAGGCTTGTCCTGCTTTCCTGGCATCCCTTTGGCTGTTGTCCCTAAAGGTGGATGTAGGCCTTCTCACTGAGGCAAAACATACAAATGGTGATATGACAGGCACATGGTCTGTCATAGCCCCTGGCCTCTACTTCGAGTCTGGGGCCACCACCCCAGCTCCCTCTGTCATACAGAGGACATCTCTGATCACCCCATAGCACCTTCCTCCTGGGCCCTAGACCAGCATGGTACCCTGGCCTGGCCCTCCTTTCCAACACAAGGATGTTCCCTTGGGGTTTACTGTCACATGTCACATAAAGTCTTCCAAGAATTGTTGCCAGGGAAAAAAGTTCTCTGAAGAAACGGTGTGTTTTCTCTTAGTGACAATAGGAGCTGCTGCCTCTCTGTCTTCCTTTCTTACCGAGAAGCTCAGAACCACACTACTGCCCATCACTGAGGCCATCACAGGTCCCTTGTCTGTTCCTTTCCTGCTGCCCTGTGTCCAGTTATACTCAGCGTGTCCCCATGTGGTCAACATGAGCCAAGGGCAAGAGTGCAAATTGGGCAATTGCA
This sequence comes from Noctilio leporinus, assembly GCA_004026585.1. NCBI lineage: Eukaryota > Metazoa > Chordata > Mammalia > Chiroptera > Noctilionidae > Noctilio > Noctilio leporinus. The sequence goes on from PVIW01002824.1 coordinate 32,595, forward strand.
GAAGGCCATCCATGTGGGCTGAGTAGATGCCCTGCCCTTCCCCTTCCCCCTCATCTCTTCCTGGAGGCTCTCCCAGTGTTCTCACCACCTCCAGGCCCCTCTAAGGATTGGGTTTGGAGTCCTGAACTCCCTAAGCTCTGGCTTGGGGACCATGGGACCATCCACAGCAATCCTTGGTCCTCCTCTCCCCTGAAATGGGTGCTTTCCAAAGACAGAGAAAGCATTTGCCTGGAAGAAGACACCTGCAGAGTCCCAGCCAGGGGGCCAAGCTTGTCCCCTCCTCTGTCAGCTCCCATGTCCCACCCCGTCATAAGGAGATGTGAGGGAGAGGAGATTCAGTGGTTGCTGAATGAAGATCAGTGAGCACAGCCCCCTGGAGGAGGTTTCTATCCCCTCTGGCTGGGTCTGCTTCCCAGCAGGTTGAGGTGCTGTTAGCAATGGTTGCCAACAATTTCCTGTCACCAGGACCGAGAACTGAGGGGTTTGGAGATACCTCTGCAACTTCCTTCTGCCTTTCCAGACTTCTACACAGAACAATAAACAAGAGGGAGTGAGGCCACTTGGCCTTTCCCCACACCCACTGCAGACCCAGGGCTCATATCCTGGGGACAAAGGCTGCTCCTAGTAAGCTCTGATTATCTCATTCAGTAGTTATGGTTGAGCTTCCCCTTAAATGATAACTTGCGTCCGAAGATTAAAACCACCCTATCAGTTCTTATTCATATGCACACGTCAAGGAAAATAAAGATGTAAAAATCATTTTAGAGTCAGTGCAAGTATGGCATTGGAGCCACTAACGTAGCCAGAAAAGTGCTTCAAATAAAGTGCAAAGTTGACGGTCTGAATCTGTGGCCTTCATGAACTCAGTCAAATACAAGAGGGAACAGACATGAAAGCATTTGACCTCCAGACATCACGTGTCTCACTGGCTTGTTGGGTAAGAGAATGAGTTGGGTAAAGAGTCTTCCTGTAATTCCAGACTTGGCATCAAAGCCTGCATTGTCTGCAGCCCCAAGCCTCTGCCACAGCACAGGTCCATTGGCCCACTGTCAGCTACACCAAAGGACAGGCTTGGTGTCTGGCCACCAAATGGGCCAGCCTCTGAAATGGCCTTACAAATAAACATGGGTGCAGAAGTTTGTACACACACATTTGCTGAGCACTCTCTCTGCCCAGTCCCCCATTGGTGGTTGGAGAGGTTAGAAAAGGGGCAACAGGCCACCCAGCATGAGTCCCCTGCCTTCTGTCACCCCACCCAGGAGAGAAGTCCACAAACAGGGTAGAACTGAGAATTGGCTCATAATTGGTTTGCCTGCCTTTCCAGGGACACTTTTGCCCCCAAATCAGGAATTTGGGTGAGGCCTGCCCTTCCTGGGACAGCTTCTGTCTTTACTCCTTTGTGCTCATCCCTGAATTTCCTGCCAATCCCTGCAGAGTTCAGTACTTGCTCTGGGCCTTTGCTGAAGCTGGGACTCATTTCACTTCTCTGCGGCATGTGTGTTACTCAGGGCTCCCAGAGGAATAGAACAGACACACACATATTGGTGTATATGAGGTGATTTATTCTAAGAATTGGCCCACATGGTCACAGAGGCTGAGAAGTCCCATGATCTGTTGCCTGCTGGCTGGAAACTTAAGAAAACTAGAGGTGAAATTCAGCCTCAGTTCATAGAACTGAGAACTGAGAGGCCTTATGGTATAAAATCCCCGTCAGAATTCAAAAGGCCCAGAACCAGGAGCCACATTGAGGGCAGGAGAGGATGGATATCTTGGCTCAAGCAGAGAGAGTGGATTTGCCCTTTTTCTGCAGTTTTATTCTAGTGGAGCCCAATGGGGGTTGGTTAGATGATGCCCACCCATGTCGGAAAGGGCCTTGTGCTGCACTCAGTCACTGATTCAAATCTAATCTCTTCTGGACACACCTGACAGACACACACAGAAAAAATGTTTTGCCACTGTTCTGGGGATTCCTCAGCCCAATCAAGTTGGAGCATAAAATGAACCACCTCGGCCTATCTGCTCCTTTACCCTGCCACCTCAGCCTGGGGATCTGCTCTTGTCCCCCAGGGCTGGATTAGGGTCTCCTCCATGTTTCCCCACCTCTACCACTGCCTTGCCATACTCATCTTGTGGATCTTCCCCTGGGCAGAGACCAGGTCAGTGAGCCATTGATACGTTCCTCATGCCCCTTACAGAGTTTGGCAATAGCAGATTCTCCAAGATACTGAAAACATGAGAAAAAGCTTGGTTTCCCACATGACTTCTGTAAAGCTACATAACGAACTAAAAGCAGAAGAAGGCTGTGAACTCCAGTCTCCAGACAACTGTTCTCAAGTGGGAAGAAAAGAAGTCTTCCTTGAATTGGAAGTGGAACCAAGTGGACCGTTTTCTTCTGATCCTACAACATCTCACACAACCCTCTGTCAGGATCCCATCTGGCAGATGTGGAAATGCACCTGTACCTGTGTAGGCTTTACCGGGGGAGGGAGTGTGACAAGGTGGGGAGACAGGAGCATGGTGGCCAGGCCTTGCCATTTGGTTTTCTGAGTACACCAAGCCAGAACTGGACCCACGCAGGCTGGGCTAACTCCCAAGCTGCCAGGAAACAAGACCAATTTTCCAAGAGTGGGAAGCCCCCTGACTCATATTTTGCAGGATGATCCTTCCATCTTAAAAAGAAAAAAGAAAAGCAAAGAGATGACTGGCTTAGCACATTGCCGAAGGGTTCCCTGGGGTTTCCCGGGTGTGTGTGACTGCCCACTCCGAGAAGCCCCCGTAAGGGGAAAGGGAAGGAAGCTGTAAGGGTACAGCGGCAGCTCGCTGAGGCCTCGGTCTTCTCTACACAGGGCTGTTGTAAGGATTAAGTGAGATGACACGTGTCAGGTCCCTGGGATGGCATGGCACTTGGCACACTGCAAGTGCTCCAGAGACTATTGCTGTTGGCGTCAGCATTATTGGGGGGGGGGGGGGTGGCTAGGAGCTGCTGTCCTACCTTTATGTCACCCTAAGCCCTGGAAGCAAAAGCAGAAATGTTGCCAGTAAGCATTTCACTTCATTAAAGCATAATGTCATCTCAGAATAGCTTCTTGTCCACACGAATGAGTTTGTTAGCCACATCTTTGGCTTTTAAATACTTTAAGGTTCCACCAAAACCTTTGTAGAAGAGCCCATATGACTAAAGACCAAGTGGCTGGAATTGAGCAGTGTGTGCCCCTCTGACATCTCCCACAGTGTCAATATTGGGTGTGACAGGAGAGACTGCTCAGTTCACCAATCATCTACCCATTCATTCATTCATTCATTCATCAGTTGTCTGCTGACCACTTGCCTCACACCAGGTACCGTTTCAGGTGCTAGGCTCCTGTGACATCGAGACAAACAATGAGCTGGCTTGTTGGTGATGGGGCAGACTACAGACAGAAAGCATCTGAAGCACTGATGAAAATTAGGCACAGTGCAAGGTAGAGGGTGAGTGTGTGGTGCTGGAGGTCTCTCTGGGGAGTGTCTGCTGAGACCAGAGATGTCCATGACATCTGGCTAAGCACTCCAGGTGGAGGGAGAGGCTACAACAAGGCTTTGGGGCTCCTGTCCCTTGTTTGCTAACATGGGTCTCAGTATTAATGAACCAGGTTGAAAGTTGCCAGCCTGAATGTGGCTCGTCCCTCCCAGCTCTCTTGCTAGGCAGACCCTTCCTATATCTATGAGCCCGGCCTTCCAGGGCCCCTTCCCTCTCCCTCAACAGGCCTCCCCACCCCCAACCCCCATGTCTCTGGGTCCAGGATTCTCCATCTGGCATTGGCTGCTCTGCTCCCTGAAATGGGGGTAGTTTCTGTTTCCCCATCTGTAAAATGGGGGTGATCCCTACTTCACAAAAGTGTTCAGGGATTCATAGGCGGCACTGAGAGGAGGCACTGTATAAAATGAGGAACCACTTAGCACAGCATATCTGAAATCAGGGCCCATAACACGGAGTAGCCTCTGTAATTGTGTTGTCACTGCTATTTCCTTTGAGACATGAGGCAACCTGAAAGCTTTCTCCCCTGCCTTCTTTAAAGCCCCTTGCATGCAACTCACAGAGTTAGGGGTCAAGGCAAAGTACGCTTGTGCTCCACCAGTGAGGACTCGGCCTTTTAACAGGGATCCAAATTGAAGCCTAAGAAATGTCTAACAGTGGATGTTTCACCATCAATTGACAGGTCCCAGGGGAGTGGTTTCCAGGGGAAGACTTCCTGACTGTCAGAGCACTTCAGGCTGCCCCTGCCATTTCCACAGAGGGGCTGTCCCCCATCCCCCACCCCCAGGCCAGCCCTGATCAGAAGTGTCCCCTAGAGACTGATAGTCTAAGGGGTGACTTTGGTCTGCCTTTAGCATCTCTCTGAGCCCCTACCAGAGCTCCACTTACCAGACTCGCCTTTTCTGTCTCTGCCCACCTAGGCGGGCCTTCCCTGAGGCTAGGTTTTCACTGAGGCCAGGCAACGGACAGGCTCTACCTCATGGGCGAGCACCAAGAGCTGTCTTTACCTAAGGGATCGGGAGAATGGCCCCTTGCCTTTTCAGGCTGTCACCTACCCTGACCGCTTGCAGTGCCTCCGCAATATGGACACTGTTCCAAGCACTTCTCTCACTATTTACTGCCGGCAGCAGCCCCACACAGTGGGTACAACCACCATCCCAGTTTCACAGGTGTGGAAACTCAGGCCAGGAAAAGTTAAGAGGTGCCGGTGGAAATGGAATCACGTACCTCCAGAGACCAGGGTCCTTCCTCTTCCCTAGGTCCTCTGCAGATCAGCAGGAGAACTCGTGTTTTTCTGGGCTTGAGCCCTTCCACACAGCTGCCACTCTCCTCCACCCACCCAGATGGGGCTTGGAACCATTTGCTCCATCAGGAAATACAGATAGCACCTACCGCTCATCAGGAGGCTGTGAAACCTGATGTTAATGGTAGGAAGCAAAGAGATGGCAACAAAGGGAGGAGGTGACGGTTAATTTTGGATCAATAGACCTCGCTATGTCTGCAAAGCCCAGGTGTGGGTCATGGACAGGTGTCTGTCTCTGCATCCTTTTTGCTCAACTTGTAAATCCTTTTCCTTCTTGGCCTCAGGATCCTCCCCTGCAACCAGGGGATAAGCTGAGTATTTTTGAAGGCTCCACGCACCCTTGCATAATTCCAGCAACTACTCAGGAGGGAGCAACTGTATCTGGACCAGGGGCACAAAGATGGTTAGTAAAAATGTCCAGCTGGTCATACTTCTCACACTGCTAGTTAGTAAGAGTTGGGGCTGGAAAATCCTAAGCCAAGTCTCATAATGGAATAAAGCTGCCTTTCTGGGTATAAGGACCCTTTCACTCACCAGAGACACTATCCAAATTAGATCCCTTTTCTCATAAAAAAGAAAAGAAAAGAAAAGAAAAGAAAAGGCCAGTATGATTTTAACCAAGTTGCTCAACAGAGGCTCCACAGTATCTTTGGTATCTTAGCAATGACTCTCTTGCTATTTCAGAGAGAGAGAGAGGAAGCTCCTAAAGGGTTTCTGTATACAATTCTGTATGTCAGGGAAATCAGCATGGAATGAAAACACAGGTCATCTGTGAGATATATCCTGACAAGGGAAGGCTGAGAGGGCCCAACCTCTCTTTTCCATGGTCATGGCATTGGGTTAACGTCAGGGAGGACCAGTGTGGGGGCTGAGAGCCCTAGAGTCAGGGGTAACCAAACTCCTAGAGCTCAGTGAAGTAGATGGCTGACAGGTGAACAGGCCACTCTGCTGAAAAGAGCGCTGGCCTATCCTTGGATAGAAGAGATCAGGACCCTTGACATAGACTATCTGCAAGGAAGTCATTTGTGAACCCACCTCCTTTTCCATTAATTTGTTTATTTTTTGGCTCCGAGTGAGAGGACATCTTGGTTCCTAATGGTTTTGAACATCCTATAAAAATACCTTTTGTGACACAATGAGGATTTTTTGGCTGTTTTCAACTTTGCAAACCCAAATATGTTCTTTTACGTAAACTATTGAAGTAAAACACACAGAGAGAAAAGTGCACCGATGAGAAGAATGAGAACTTGACAGATTTTCTTAAATGGTCCAAACCTATGAAATCATTGACTAGGTCATGAAACAGGACCTTGTCTCCTTCCAGTCACATTCCCAAAATAACAATGTCTTGACTTCTGTTCTGTTGATGAGCCTGGTCTGTTCTTGAACTTCACATAAGTATAACTGTCCAGTATCCCTCTTGGTTTTTAGGTTTCTTTCACTGAACATGAAGATTTCAGTTCTGTGTTACTGTGTGTATTGTGTTAGATTGTTCAATTCCACAATGGACTTATTCATTCTACTGTTGATGGAAATTTGGGCTGTTTCCGGTGGGCTAATGTAAATAGGCAGCTATGAGCAGTTGTATGCAGGTCTTCAGTGCACATATTTATGTGTTTTGATTGTGTGGAATTGCTGAGTCAGGAGATGCAATGCTCAGCTGTGGGAGATACTGCCAAACAACTCTCCAAAGTGACTGTACCAAGTCCCACCCTACCAGCCAGTGGACAGCAATTGCAATGCTTCATGTCCCCTCCAGCACTTGCTGTGATTAGTTATCCATTGTCAGCTATCTGTGCGTGTGTAGTCATGTCTCCTGGTGACATGACTTTGCACCCCTGCTCACATTTACTGGTAAATTGTATCACATCTGTTGTGAAGTACCTGGTCAAATCTTTTGCTCATTTTTTTCTATTGGGTTATTAGTGATTTATGAAAAACGTTTACTGGGTACAAGTTGCTTAGCACATTTATGATTTACAAATATCTTCTCCAGTGGTGGCTTATCTTTTCACTCTTTTAATGGTGTCTTTTGATGAACAGAAGTCTTTAGTTTGAACAAAGTCCAATTTATTAATCTTCTCCTTTGGGCTTAGTGCTTTTTGTACTGTATTTGAGAAAAGTTTTTCATGTCCAAGGTCATGAAATTATTCTCTTATGGTATTATTTAAAATTTTTATAATTTCATGTTTCACATTTACATGTATTATCTACCCAATTTGATTTTTGTGTCTGGTGCGAGGTACGTTGGACATTTGTTTTTAAAATATGAATATCTAGTTGACCCAGCAGCACTTATGAAAAGGCCACCCATCCTATCCTTGCTTCACAGCAGGATTCTTGTCACACATCAGGTAACTGAATATGAGAGGAGTCTTCTTTTCTGGTCTATTGGTCCATTTGTCTAGGCTTATACACATCTCACACTGTCTTGTTCACTAAAGCTTCAGAACAAGTTCTTATTCAGGATTGTTTCAGTCCTTTAGTTTTCCAAATAAACTATAAAATAAAGTTTATTCTAAAAATAAAGTAAAATCTTACTAAAATTTGCACTGTAATTACACTGGTTCTATACTAATTTGGAGAGAATTTCCCTCAACACACTCTTACAGTTTTCAATTGAAGTTTAATGGATTTATTTCTCTGTGTTTTTTTTAAAGATTTTTTTTTTTAGAACAGATAAAGGTTCACAGCAAAACTGAGAGGAAGGAACAGAGATTTCCCTTATATTCCCTGTCCCTGCAGGAGCCCAGCCTCCTCCATGATCACCATCCCCCACCCAAGTGATACATTGTTTACAGTTGATGAACCTGCACTGACACAACAAAATCACCCAAAGTCCATGGCTACTGCTGTCCACCCTATGGGTTTGGACAAATGTGTAAGGATGTTTACCCACCACTATGGTATCATACAGAGTGTTTTCACTGCCCTAAAAACTTGTATTCCCTACTTATTCCCTGCATTTTTGATGCTAATATATATGGTGTCATTTAAAAGTTTTATTTTTCAATGATTTGTCACTCTTTAAAGCTATTAATTCTCTTAAGTTGATTAAACAACTCCTCCGTAGTGTGGTTACTGCCACTAATTTGTTATTCAAAGTCCTCATTCACAGTAGGGGATTTTTTCAGTTTATTTTCTCTGTTATTCAGGCTCAGTGATTTCTATTGTTCTTTCCTTAATTTTACTGATTCTATCTTCTGTCATATCCTCTGTACTATTGAGCTCATCAAGTGAGGTTGTTTCCTATTGTATTTGTCAGTTCTCTATTTTCCATTTAACTCTTTTCCCTCTTAATCTCTCTTCCCTGAGATTTTTCTATTTTTTCATTTGTTTCAGGAGAATTTGAATTGTTTTCTGATGAATTTTTATGACAGCTGCTTTAAAGACTTTTTCTGATACTTCCAACCATCTGATTTATGTTGGTGTCATGTCAGCTTATCTTTTCACATTTATTTTCTGGCTTCTTGGCATGATGTGTATTTTTAAAATTGTATCTGGACCTAATCTTGGTTTTTATGTTAAGAGACTCTGGATCCTATTTCAATTTGCATTTTTATTTTTATTTTTTAAGCAGTCTATCATCCTATTTAGGTTTAGCAAGCAGGTACTGGCCTAGTTTGGTGGGTTGTGGGTCCAATTTAATTTCGCATCCTTTGTCTGTGATGCTCCTGGGGTCTCCTATGCCTCTAGCTGGTCCTTCCTGCTGCAGCCTGAAGGGTGGAAGGCAATTCCTCAGCTGGTCCTCCTGGTGCCCCTCAAGGTGGGAAGGCAATTTCAGGTCTTTGGTGACCCAGAGTGCTTCTTCCCACACTGGACTACTTGTTTTGGTGTAATCAGTCCCCTTTGTTGATGCCACCCAGTCACTTAGGGTGTCTGCCAGTGAGGAAGGAAAATTTCAAGCCCACGGGGAAGGGGCAGGGATGAATCTATTTTGGCTGTCTTCCAGTGCCAAACTGATAGCAGAAAAAGTCAGGCTTACATCACCTTTTCCTGATGAACGTGGGATGGAAGACACCCTACTGTTCTGTTGTTTCCTCAGTCCCAGGATCCCTGACTAGTTTCCCTTTCTCTTTCCACTTTCAGAGGTTTCCTTTGGTTGCCTCTTGGATTATTTCTAGAGTTTATCATTGTATCAGCCAGGAGGAGAGATGGGGGAAATGCATTTATGCAATCTTGCCTCGATCAGAAGTAATTTCAATAACTTTTGAATTAAATAATTCATGGAATGAATCAGCGATGAGTCCACTCAGATACAATTCATTGACCTAAATATAGCCAGGCTATTGAAAAGGCAGTATGTCAGAAACTTGGAATTGGTAAGATCTTAGACTCTACTTTACCCTCCTTCACAATGGAGAGACATTTCCATAGATGTAACCAACATGGGACAGCCTACTTCCTCCCATGGGATCATGGGAATTGCCCAAATGGCTTCCTCGTTGCCCTCTGGGCAGCAATATTCGAGGAAACTTTGTGGACTCATTGTACAGACCTAGGGATAGAAAGAGGCAGTATGGCTCATTTCTATTTCTGTAACTAGTGTGTTTCAGGATAAAGCAGTCAGTAAAGATGTATGCAGATTATGGATGAAAAGAACACACATGGAGAAGAGAGGAAGCAAAGGGCATGGGCTGTTTAAACATACATTTCACCACCTCTCAACTCAAAGGAAGGAGTCAGCAGCTGTCCAAAGCACGAACTATTAGGAAACAGCAGCTGAGAAACTGCCCACTTGGCACCCATGAGCCCAGTTGGCCCACTGACCCCGCTCCTATTTTAAGTCCATGATGCTTTCCTTTTCTACACCTGAAAGAATGACTTCAGCCCAGATGGAATACTTATTAGAAGTGACAGAGTTATTTTTAGACCTGGGCATGTGGTGCACCTAAGCTTAGTTGTTGGATCCTTCAAGGAAATGGAAGGATGGCTCTGATTAACATTCCACCTGATTCCTACCAGAGGGCACCTTATTTCTCAGACAACTTGCTAATTTGGAGCCAGGTGGCGTTGCCAAGGGTGGTTCTCGGCTCCCCCCTGCCTGTCACACTAGATTATAACCCCCTTGCCAGTGGAAGTAAGCCCATGCCAAGCTGTTCCTGCCCTCACTAACTTACTTTTTCTGGAAAGCATGAGAACACAGCCAGATCCTGAAGATCTAAATGTGAATTCTGTTGTTTACAAGCTGTGTCTTTGGGCAAGGTATTTCTTGGACTTTAGTTTCCCAATCAACATAAATGACGCTAATAGCTCATGGCTACAACAATTAAGCAAAAGGATGTAGGTAAAAATGAGGCCATGGTGCTGGCAGTAGTGGATGCTCAATAAAATGTAGTTGTTATTATTAATCAATTAATTTATTTATTATTGTCAGAGAGCTCAAAGCCCTTTTATGTGTTGTTTCATTTGGTCTAACAAGAATTTCATGAGAGAGAGGTTACTGTCCCCACCTTATAAATGAAAACACTGAGGCTTGGAATGGCTGGGTGAGTTGACAAGTCACAGGGGAATTTAGCCAGTGATGGTACCTGGGGCAGCATGGCAGATAGTGCATCATCATGCACAACTGCTGTAACAAGGACCTGCAACAGTACAGTAATCAGTTGTTTACACACTTGCTGTCATTTGATATTTGCAACAACTATAGATTTAGGGTTCTATCATTAAACCCATTGTGGATGAGGGGACCAAACTTCAGAGAGGTCAGGGAGGGTGCCCAGGGGCATACAGCTGGGAATGGTGGAGTTGGGGTGTCTACCTAGCCTACCACACCTAAGCTGTACCCTCAGTCCACTGTTGATGGTAGCAAACCCTTACAAAAACTGTGCGTACTTGCCTGTCAGTGCAGCCTGTGTAAGACAACCTGCTTTTCATAGATTCTCTTGAGTGTTTCTATGTAGACAAGCATGTTGCCTGCAACAAGAGCTGGTTTTATTTCTTTTTTTCCAATCTGTATGATTTTTATTTCCTTTCCATGACTTATTAAAGTGGCAAGAACTTCCAGTTCTGTGCTGAAAAGAATAGTGAGAGTAAATGTCCTTTCTTGTTTTAGAAGTTAGAGATAATGCATTCAGTCTGCTACCATTAAATATGATGTTTAGTGTAGGCTTTAGCAGATGATCTTTATGAGGTTGAGGAATTTCTCCTCTAATCCACTGTACTGAAAATATATTCCATTTTTAATGGTATTTAATTGTCAAATATTTTTTTACATCAACTGATATGACCATATGACATTTTTTCTTTTGTCTATTGAACATGGTTAGATTATATTAATTTTCAAACATCCAGGTTCATGAGAGATACTGGTCTGTAGCTGTTTTTTTTGTTTTATTTTGTTCTGTTTTTATTTGTTTTTGTTGTTGCTTGTTGCACTGTCTTTGGTCGGTATTGATGCCAGAGTAATGATGCTCTCGTAAAAAGAATTGGGAAGTGGTCTCTTCTTTCTCATTATCTGGAAGCAATCATGTGCAATTAGCATTAATTATTGTTTGGTTGTTTGGTAAAATTTTCTAGTGAAAACAGGCCTGAAAATTCTTTGGGTGTGAATTTAAATTACAAATTCAATTTCTTTAATAGCCATGGAAATGAATAGATTATTCAATCTTGGCTGAGCTTTGGTACTTTGTGGTATTGAGGAATTGGCTGATTTAAGCTATTGAATTTATGAGCATAAAGTTGTTTGTAGTATTTAATTTTTTAAAAAGATTTTACTTATTTATTTTTAGAGAGAGGGGAAGGGAGGGAGAAAGAGAGGGAGAGAGCCATCTCTATCAGTTGCTCCTGCATGAACCCTGATCAGAGACTGGCCCACAACCCCAGCATGCACTACTCTGCCAAGGCCATCACACATTTTAATATATTAATTTTCGTTTATGTTAGTTCTATGTATTTTTAAATTTTTCTTCATGATTGCCACTTTGACCCATAAATTAGTTAGAAGTTTAATATTTAGTTTTCCAGTGTTTGGAGATTTTCCTGTTGATCTTGTTTTGATTTCTAATTTGAATCCATTATGGTCAGATAGCATGCTCTGTACGATTTAAGTTCTTACAGATTTTTTAGGTTTGTTTTGTGATCAAAGATAGGGTCTATCTTGATGAATGTTCCAAGAGCCCTTTAAAAGAATGTACATCCTTTTGTTTCAGATAGAGCGTTGTATATATGCATCAGGTCCGAAGATGTCAGGTCCAAGACTTGTTTTTTTTTTTAAGATTTTATTTCATTATTTTTTAGAAAGAGGGGAAGGGAGAGAGGCAGAGAGGGAGAGAGACATCAATGTATGGTTGCTTTTCACCTGCCTCCAGCCACAGACCTGACTGGAGACCTGGTTTGCAACCTGGTTATGTGCCCTGGCTGGGGAATTGAACCTGTGACCTTTGGGTTCACAGGCCGGCACCTTATCCACTGTGCTACCAGCCAGGGCAGGTCCAAGGCTTCTTAATAGTGGAAAGGGATCCGGTCAGGTGGCAAAGAAAAACTTGTGCAGAGTCAAGTTTTTCATGCTTTATTAAAGGCAGCCGCAGAGAGCGCAGGCTTCCACACACCCACACTCTCCGCTCAGTAGCGGCCAGGTGGTGGAGGGTGCTGGCACTTCTGCACACTCACTCCGTCCCGTGCACTGACATGCACTCTTGCTCCTGCACATTCACACTCTCGTATGCTTACAGCGAACCCAGATTTTATACACACTGGGACAAAGGTGGCTTCATGTCAAAGGGTTACATAAGTAATGACCTTGGCTAGCTGGCCAAGTCAAGGTGGAGCTGACTCAATCAGAAGTCACAGTCATATACAAACAGGAGCCTTCCCCTGACAATATGTCAGTTAGATAAACCACTTGGCCAATCTCTACCTTTTAATTGGTAATTATTGCTTTATTAGGGATAAGTCTGACATTTCATTATTTGTTTTCTGTTTGTTTCTTCTGTTTCTTTTTTATGGTCTGCCTATGGATGACTTTAACATATTTTAGAGTTCCATTTTGATTGAATTGTTTTGTAGTGTGTCACTCTGTAGTGTTCGGTTGATGATCATTATATTCAGAGACTCTGTTACTAGGCAACCTCTGGGAGTAGAATAGAAGCTGGTGGGTCTGGGTCTCCTTAGACCACTGGGTAGAGGCCAAGGAGACACAGGGCTTCACTCCGCTGTGTCTGTGGGTGAATCAGGTGTCCCACTGACTTATCAGTTTAAACTGGGAGCCAGAGCTGTCCCTGGCTTTGCTACTGTCAGTGGGTTGGATTGTTTGGGTTGTAAAGTGGGGGCTGGAACTTCTCTCTGTTGGGTTTCCCCTTTCCCAAACTTTGTCCAGAGAGAGAGAGGGAGCTAAATATTCTTGTGTTTGGGTTTTTTGTTTGTTTGTCTGTCCTTTTTGGTGCTTTTAGGTTGCAGTCTTCTCCTGTCCCTACATCAGGGTACTTGGGAGATTTAAAATAACTAAGAAAACTCAACAAATGGTTATTTGTCAAATCTTGAGGTTTCTTGCCAGTCTTCCTTCTTTTTCCCAATTTTCAGAATTCTTTTTATCATTGTCTGTTGGATAGTTTCCAGGATATGTAGTTGTATTTTACAGAAATGGAGTAGGGAAAAGTGAGTGTACAACATTCCAGAACCAGAAGTCAGGACATATTTTTTATTTTTTAATGTTTCAGACATAGTATTTTTCCTGGTTGATCTTCCACAAAACAGAAGAAAATGCTATCAGTGGTGTTTCCTATGATCAAAACCCCATCCTCTGCTACTTTGGAAGAGATTGTTAGCATAGTTAGCTAGAGATTAATAAGGGAAGGGAATGAAGAAGATCAGACATCAGGACTAATAAACTAGGGAGCTGAGTGGGACAGTAGACCTGTTTCACTAGGAAGCGGCAGCATTCACAGGCTCCCCAAGCAACTGTGGCATCCTCTGCCCTCAGGACCTAATCCCCAAACCTGGCAGGAAGGATTGGAGCTAGGATTACTGAGGGAGAGATAAAACAATAAAGGGAAAATTCTGCTGGGTGCATGCCCAATCCAAGCCAAGATAGTGCCGGTGGAGGTGAGCACCTGTGCAAGAGAGACAAGATGGTGCAGGAGGCGGTCCTTCTCCTGGAGGCATGAGCAGTAGGAACTAAGACCACAGAGCGAGGAGTCTAGCCCAGGAAAAGAATTGGATTGGATAAGGGACACAAGTCTGTAAAAGACTGGAAAATTGATTGGTTAGTTTAAAAGAATGCCTAGTCCTTCACAAGACTGATACAACAATCTAGCCTGACAAAGGCAAGGGGGTGCTAGTGCTTGCTCTCAATCTCTGTGTCTCTGTCTCTCTTTCTTGCTCATTCACGTGCTGGGTAACACATGCTTGCCTGTGATTGTGTGTAGTGGCAATGCTGGCCCAGCAGGCACACAGACCTCTAAGCATCAGCTCCAAGCATGAGTCTGGGTACAGCAATGCAGTGCTGGCCAGAGCACAGCTTGAAACAGAAGCTAAGCTGGAGGGAGACAGAAACTGAACCAGTGCACATAGTTTTGGATACTGGCCCAATTTCTGGGCCTGATGAAGACAAGCTAGACTTTTCCCACAGTTGGACATATAGAGGTGAGACATCAGGAACCTGGGGGCAGTCATTTATTTCAACCAAAAAAAATCTTACTACTGCTCCTCAACCTCCCATGTGTGGGTCCCTGGAAATGCTTTTCTCATGAGTCCATGAAAGGACCATTCCATTAACAACAGGATCAACTGAATTATTCAATACTGTAGCCACAATTCCCTATGCCTGGCCTGTGTTTCAGCATCATGATAGATTCCTTCTGAAAACCAAAACAGGTTATCACTTCTTTCCTGGACTAAAAGTTAATTACCAATGTAAATAATTGTGAGCAACACAGAAACTGGTTTAGATGAGCTCTTTGAGTTCCTTGCCTCACCTAGTGTCTTTGTTGTTTTTTGTTTTTGCTTTTTAAATCTTCTGTGGAGGACATGCTTATTGACTTTAGAGAGAGGGGGAACAGGTGGGGGGGGCAGGCATGACATTGATGTGAGAGAGAAACATTAATTGGTTGCCTTATATGCATCCTTACTGGGGATACCTGCAACCTAGGCATGTGCCCTGACCAGGATTAGAACCTGGGACCTTCCAGTTCATGGTCCAAACAACTGAGCCACATTGTTCAGAGACCTTGCCCAGGGTCATGAATGAAGAGGTTTTCCTTTGGTATTGAAAGACTAGGCTACATTTTTCTAGAAATAGATTACCTACCATGGAAGTCCTGGAGCTTTCTTAATTACACATGTTTAGCTGCAGGAGTAAAGATTTCCTATCTCTTTGTTTCACTTGTTTCTCATCTTGGGCCTTTGCCCAACAATACAGGATAGACTTTCCTCCCCCTTTTTCTGCCCCATGACGCGAGGGAAAGTTCAGTATTAAAACTTGTAGCTAATGTTTTACATTTACCAGCAAAAACACAATAGGCAGAACACTATGCCAACTGATGGAACCTGCGCCTCCTTAAAAAAAAAATACTGCCTTCTAAAACCTTTCCCTCACCATAAAGATAATCCTCTGGTTTCTCTTAAGTAAACAGAGAGTGGAGAGAGAAAAAAATATCCAGTGGCTTACATATCTTTTACCTTAAAGACATAGTTTAGAAGAAAGTAGACTGATTTATGTTGCTCTTTTTTTGATGCCATATATTGCCTTTTCTTAAAATTTCTAAAACTACTATAAAATGAGTACATAAATATTAATACATATAGCAAAAACTTCATTTATATGATTTTAGACTTATGTGAGTACAGTGGTTCATGTAATGTGGTAAATAACCGATACTTTAAAAATGGTATATTTATATCCTGACAATGAAATTGAGTGTTCACATGTGAAGTAACATGTGTTCAAGTACTTCTTACTGCTTTTTTCCCTGAAATCCCTTTATCTCTACTGACTCTTTAAAAAAATTTTTTTAACTCATACCATCTTCTGGCACTCCATGAAAAGTTTATTGTTTGAGTGCAGGGTTAGAAAGAGCCAATAAATTAACATGCTATATTTGATATGGGCACTGTTCACTCCAAACTTTCAAAAGACCCAGAGAAATCATGTACAACCAACCAACCAACCCATTAGAACTGCTTTTAAAATTATTTTAAAATCCTGTGTTGAAGCACAGTTATTTGTTTTTAATTTCTGAGAGTGGGACAATCTGAGTGTAAGACTCCCAAAGTCAGCTAGAACCTCAGCAGAAAACACAATTATAAAAGTTTACACAAAACCTCAATTTCCCAGACATGTGTGAAATGAGCAGAGTGAAAACATATTCTAGCCGTCTCTTAAAACATTTGTCCTCCTCACTGATAAGGCAACAGAAGACGAAATAGAGAATGTACTACACATATGGAAAAAAGTAACAGCCTTTCCCTACCTTCAACAAACCTAATATTAAAAAAATGAAACAAAACAATAATAAACCAACCCGCTCACAAAGACAACAGCTTTTCCCTAGTTTCTTTGAAGTGAACCTCCTTTTATTTTTTATTTTTGGAAACCTACAAATGAAGCCTTCCTTGGAAACACACGAATTTTGTAGTTTCCAGACTCAGAAGATAAACAAAGCAATTTCTCTTCCTTCCCCGCCCCCACCCGTTAAATAACCTCAGGCCACAGTCTGGGCTCCCTCTGCTCCCCCTGTCTGGGGTGAGGTGGAAGGTGGGGGGAGGGGGGACTGTGCTGGGGCCCTGGGGTTGGGACAGCCCGTGAGGCAGGAGTGGGGGAGGGGGGTGAAGGGGTTGGGGAAGGGAAGGTTGTTAGGGCCACGGAGAATTTCACATGCTTGCTCGCATACACGAAATGTCCACAGTGGAACCAGGCAAGGGAACTGTTTTAAAAAGAAGGGGAGAAAGAAAGAAAAGAAAAAGGAAAGAAAGAAGTACTGCTTCATCAGCTAAAAATCAGTTCGTGTTCTTTCCTGGTTTGATGTCAGCTCGAAGTGCTGGCTTGGAATTGCCTGCAGCACTGTTGGGCTCCTGCCCACACAGCAGGCAGACAGCTTTCTCTGCCAGCAACTGGCTTTTAATAAAACAGGATGCTGTCCCATTACTAAGGCCACTGAGGACTCTCTTGAAAATGGGTCCCAATCCGTATGCACTCCCTCCCCCAAAGCAGCAGTTGTCTGCTCCTTATGGGGGACCCTGCGCAGGTCTTCCTGGCCCAGGAAGTGTTTGCTGGTAGCCACCCAGTCCCTGGAGCTGCTTCTGCTGGTTCTCACACTTGTGAATTGAGTGGCTCCCTTGCTAATTCTACACATGCATTCTGGCTTTTATGAAGGCTCTGACCTTGACAGCCAAGCAGCATGGCTTTTGAAAGAAGGAGCTGACTTTTGCGGGAAAGATGAAGGCATTTGGTCCCCATCTTCCCACAGCAGGTTCTAAGGAGTCATGCCAGGTTTGAATTTGGACCTGACTGGGCATCTTAATGGTGATGATTTAGCAGGAGGGTCTTTCAGCTTTTTGTCTTCTCTCCCCTTAGAATAAGATGGAATAGTTCCATTTGGGAGAGCAGTTTCTGAAGGTTTTCAAATACAGGCTAATAAAAATTCTAAACCCAGGGTGAACTCCCAGGGCGCTGTCGAAACCCAGAGCTCCAGGCCAGCACCGCCCAGGATGCCTTTTCTTGGGCCCCACACCACTTCTTGCTCTGACGCATCAGCACTGATTCTGAAAGTCCCCCCCAGGAGTGTTACCCTGATCCCTAGGCATCAGTAGGAGACTCCTTTTCAGGTCTTGCTGTCATGTATGCAGGTGGTTGAACACAGAATCAGCAACAGGGATTGGGGGCAGGGGGACGTTAATGAGCTCTAGCTCCAAGGAGAAGTTATTGTCATTGACGGGAAAGTCATGACAATTTAGACTCTAGACAACTTAAGATGCTATCCTCAAATCTGTCCGTCTGAAAGCTTTGGACAACTTGACGTGTGTGACTCAAGTTTCCTCATTTGTAAAATTCATGGTCGGCTGTGGGGTGCAGCCATCAGCCCCTCTGCTGCTGACTCCATTACCACCTCCACACAGGCTTTCTGGATCCCCACTGCGCCTCTCCTCACTCCCAGATGGGAGCCCAGCCAGTCATAACCAGTCATTCAAAGATGGCAGGGAGCAAAGACCTGGGATGGTTTCTAAGTTTTCTTTGGGGTGTGACAGTCTATGAGTCTAAATAATCCACTATCTTCCTGTGTCACAGGTGGTGCTTTCATTCCTTCTTTCACTTGAGTTTGTGACTTTGGGAGAGAAAGAAGGAGAGAGGAAGTATACGGAGGGAGCCTCTGGGCATGGGGATGGTGTCAGAGTGCAGAGTAGTATCCTCTGGGCCACACCCCAGATCCACCCCAGAACATCGGGGTCCTGGCACAAAGCAGGATGTACTAACCAAACCCAAGAAGAACATGCTGCAGGAGGCTTGCCAGTGTGACCTGAAAGGGTTTAAATGAAAACTCAGAAGGAGAAAGGAAAAGGCCCAAAGGAAATCTATAAACCAGGAAAGATGCAACACAGTACAAGAATATCAGCTAGGGCTCGGGAGAGCAAAAGAAGTGGCTCTTGCTGACTCAAGCAAAAGGGGAGGACCTGAACTGGAAGCTACAGAGGTGTTCCTGGAATCCACAGGGGAGCTGGAGTCAGCCCCAAATAGGAAGCCATGGACCATCAGGTGGGGAATGAAAAAAGCTGCCTCACTGCCTCGCTGCCTCAGCTCAGCTCAGCTCGGGACTGCTCTGGGCAGGGGAGGAGGTGTTGTGGACAACAGTGTGGCTGCCTTTCTACTTCCGCACAGGGCCACAGCACTTGGATTCCCGTTGTGTGAAGACTGCACACTGGTTGACAAGGCCATGCGACAACAGGACATCAAGTTGCAAAAGGGAAAGGGCCGTGGAGCCTCAAGCACTAACAGCATAGTTCCCAGCACCATATGTGACAGGAGGGTTACCCCACAACCACAGTGAGTGACCAGACATGTACCAGGACAGGGTGTGTCTATCTCAGAGAAACAGAAGCAAACATCAAATTTAATCCAGAAGGCCCTCTGGGCAGAGTGGAAGGGTGATGCCAAGGGCCCATCTATGAGGCTGAGTAGGGTCAAAGGGTAAAGATAGACATTTAACTACCAGCCATCAGGACCACGATGAGTGGAGCACAGGAATGTGTCTAGTGGATGTCCACCAAGAGTCAAGGCTGGGAGTGTCAGGATCTGTGGATGGGGCTCAGGGTCTTCCCTCTCCACACTCGTGGGTTATGTCTTGCTGGAGAGAGCTGCATTTAAAGGTCTAGCTGCCCCTTGTTACAGAGTGGAGGACATACCAGGAGGGTCAGCAATGTCACTCACTGTCAGGAAGGCTCATTTGCTTTTCTGCTGAGGAAAGAACATTTCCAGATTCAGAGTGAAGCTCCCCTTATCTGGGCCTGGCGCCAGTTCCCAGAGATAGGAGCCACTCTGATGCTCTGTGATCCACCTCTTTGCCTCGCTCTTCCGCCAGGCTAGAGGCAGAGGGCTGGGCTGAGCGCTGCCATCACCATCTTGCTTCCATGTGAAGCAGCCGTGCAGCCACATGGAGACCTGAGCCATGGTGACATTAACAGGGCTCTGAACCAGTCTGTGACCAAAAGATTAACCTTTGGGTTTTGCTTAGTAGCCAACCCTTGGGGAAAATTTTCTGATCCAATAGATTCACTTTTTGTGTTTAAGCCAGTTTGAGTTTGATTTTCTTATAACCAGAAAAAGTTTCAATAATAGATAGATAAAAATATTAATATTAATCACAACTATGCACTGTTTCCTTGATACCAACTCCAGGAAGTAAATGCTGTTATCATGCTCAGCTTGACAAGAAGAAACTGAGGCACAGAAAGATTGGGCACAATCTCCCGATGGTAACTTGAAGGACCAAGGCTCAAGCCCACAAAATTCCCAAGTGAGAAAAGTGATGGGGGAAAACCCCAACTTCTGCTTATCTAATAGTGAGTAAGCCCAGGGAGGAACAAAGAGAGAAGATACCTAGAAAAAATATATATATAGACATAAAGGTAGTCTCAGATCTTTAGAAAGGCATGCCCAGTAATAAATTATTATACATTTGTAAGATGAACTATTACACAGACATTAAGCATGTGTAGAAGACTATTTCTTAATGAAAACTGCTATAGCTATTATGATGCCAATACTGTGAAGGAAAATAAACACATATACAGAAAAAAGGGCTGAAATTTTGTTTTTCTTTCTAGTGGTTACCTCTAGGTGATAAGCTTACAGGTGATTGATTTATTTATTTATTTTAAAAAGATTTTATTATTTTTAGAAAGAGGGGAAGGGAGAGAGACAGAGAGGGAGGGAGATATCAATGTATGGTTGCCTTTCACCTGCCTCCAGCTACAGACCTGGCTGGATACCTGGTTATGTGCCCTGGCTGGGGATTGAACCAGTGACCCTTGGGTTCGCAGGCACCCCAACAGATGATTTTTTTTTTTTAAAGAAAAATGAAGGCCATAAGGACAAAAAAATTGTAAAAAATGGTACTGAGATTTAACCAAGTCAAATAGAACAAACTATCCCATATTGTGCCCTGAGAGTGTGAACTAGCACATTTAATTGCTGGAAAACTCAAATTATGAAACAACTGGAGAAGATGATTACATGTATCCTGGAAAAGATAAGGTTTTGTGGGGGCTGTGAAGTCTGCCTGCACATATTTGATAGATGTCGCATCAGGGTGTGTTCTGACTTTTGCCCTCTGAAGCGGCACATCACCTGCTCCTCAGTGACTGTACTTTTTAGGGAAGAGAGGAGAACTCTTAAGTCCTAAGGAACTTGGGGCCACACTCAGGCCCTTGGGGAGACCCCCAGCTGCTGGTGGGCATTTGGGCCCAGGATATAGACATGGACCCCCCTCTTCTGGGGTTTCCATGGAGAGGTCTCTGGCTCTGCATGCCACCTGGATTTGATAACTTTTTTTCCCCTCTTTAAGATTAACACCTACAAAATGATTAATTCTGGGACAATTGGAAAAGCCAACGTAACCAGCAACAGACTCAGGGTTTAAAGTGGGGTTTAACATTGCCCTCAGGGTTATTCTGCCTTACACAGAAACATGGACATTGGGTTTATTTCTGAGCCCTTCCACCCTGCTGCTCCGTGACACTCTGTAGCAGAGACAAAATTCACTCAGAAGTTGCTTCATTAGAATCCCATTAAACTAAACTAACTTCTCGGTGGACTAGCTCTGTAAAAGCTGGGTTCAAAAGAAGAAAGTAATCCAGTGACAGGTCAGATTTGAGTGGAGGGTGGGTTTCTAAGTGCAAGCCAATTCATCATCAATGAGGATAGCGATAATCAATGTTGTCTGTGAGAAAAATATTGCAGGTGAGCAAATGTGGACATCTGTCACCTGGGCTGCTGAGGGGACAGGTTGTGAGTGGAGCTGCTTGCAGCCATCTCAAAGCTACCTCTAAGGAGGCCCCACCATGAACACTGAAGGAGATAAGGGGACAGAGCAGAGGGATAGGGTGACTGAGACCCAGCCCTTTTAGTGTCATTGATTTGACAATCCAAGAGTCTTTCTTAGCTACCCCAGGTTAGCTTCCTTCCCTCACAGCCCAAATATCTGGACTTTTTACTACTCACCTGCAAACCATTGGGCGTCTTCCTGCAAGGGAAAGGGAAAGGATGATGGTGGAAGTTGAAATGGGATGGAATGGGATGTTAAGCAAGCAGAAAAGTTGTATTTCTAAAGCAAGGGACATTTTCTCTGTATTTCAAACCACAGATGAAAAGGAAGGCTTTGGGGATGTTTCCTGGTCTGAGCTTCTGAGCAATGCATATGTGTGGCTCACTTAAAAGCACTTCTGGTTCTGGCCGAGTAGCTCAGTTGGCTCAGTTGGTTGGAGTGTCCATCTGTACACCAATAGATTGTGAATGTGATTCCTGGCCAGGGCACATACCGAGGTTCCGGGTTCAATCCCTGGTCAAGGTGCATACAGGGAGCAAAAGATAATGTTTCTCTTTCACATCTCTTCCTCCCTCTCTCTCTTTCTCTCTCTCTCTCAATTGCAATAAACATCCTCAGGTGATGATTTTTTAAAAACTTTAAAAATTTAAGTTTTTTTAAGAGTGCAAACCTCAGAATGCAAACCTCAGAGAAGGTAATGTGCCAGCAAAGCTGCTGGGAAAGGATCAAGGTGGCATTTCCCATCAATGCAGAGAGAATGCATTCATGGAACAGTATTGGGACAATAGGCAGGTCAGCCATCTGAAAAAAGAAAGATGAATCTACACTTCAATTTTATATCTGAACAAAATCTACACAGATCAAATACTTAAATGTAAAAATAAAACCATAAAGATTCTGAAAGAAAATGATCATTACTTTTCAATTCAGAGGGGAGAATGCCTTTATTAGCACAAATACAAAATACAAAACCAAAAAGGGGAAAACGATTGTTGAAATTAACCACGTAACAATCAAGTTTTCTCTGCACAGCCAAACCTACTGTAAACAAAGTCAAAGTGCAAATATCAAACTGAGAAAAACTGTTTACTCAATATCACAAAGGGCAAATATCTCTAACATCTAAAGGCTGAGAAATCAATGGAAGACCAACAATCAAATAGGAAAACGGCATAGGACATGATTAGGGAAGGTGTAGGAATAGGATTACAAAGCCCGTGAGCATTTTAAGAAATGCTCAACACCATTCACGGAAAGAGAAAGGCAATTTACATTTACACCAAGATCCCATTGTCATGTTGCAGACAGTGCTATTGTGATCACCTGACATGTTCAAAAAGATATTTAAAACCAGGAACCTAGGATTCTATTCATCCTAGGTGTGTGTAGAATAGTACAATTTTGATGGAGGGCAACTTCACAACATCTATCAAAACCACAAACACATCTCTCCCTTAACTGGGGACTCTGCCTCTGAGAACTTGTCTACAGGGAGTCTCACACATGTGTGAGCAGTGGGACATATGAAAATGTTTAGGCAGCATCTTTGCCAAAGAGAGGATGCAACACAAATATCTCACATTCTGCAACCAGTTAAATAAACCATGGCACAGTCTGCTACCCTTAATGTTACAAAATACAGTCATCTTGGCACTCAGCAGCCATCTGACTGCCAGTGGATGTTAAGAGCGAGTTTTCTGGGCCCAGGCCCTGAAGACTGTCCTGGTCCCGCTGGAAGAGTTTGGTCTCCTCTAGGCCTCCCTTGGGCCCCACCAGAGGCTGGCTGGCAGGTGGGTTCCAGTGGAGGGGTGGCCCTGGCCTGCATTAACGTGACCACAGACTGGCTACTCTTACAAATGACTTGGCAGAGACTGTAGATGGGCCACCAAGTTGCTGGGTGAGAGGCCTAGAGTGACTCCTCTGTGGATGAGCTTACCTGTGTGTGAGTGTGTGCATGCATCCATGCTGTGGTTATGCATGTGTATGTGTGCTCTGTGAATGCATGCACACATGCTGTGGATGTGCATGTGTGAGTGTGCAAGGTGTTATGATTATGCATATCTGAGTATATGTATTGCTTGAGTGTGCACACATGCTATGAGTGTGCACACATGTGCTATGGTTGCACATGTGACTATGTGTGAGTGTGCACATGTGTGCACCATGGACACATGGATGCCAGGCACGTGCAGGCACCTCCCAGCAGCTGTACACATCTGTTCTGTGGTCTGACTAGAACGCTTTCCAAAACTTTCTGCTTATTGGAGTTTTTACCAAGTTAAGACCTAGGGAAAATGGCCCCCTGCCATGTGAGATCAAAGCAGCTGGTGCCTGGAGTGGCAAACAGGGCTGACTCCTTGGGAAGAGACACTGCCCATCAAGATGGGAAACGGAGCCGACCTGCCTGTGAATAGGGGAACAGAGCAGTTTCCTGTGTCTTTGATGTCTGTCCCTTAGGGGGGTCTGGCTTGGGCATTCCTTCTGCGCCCACTTCCCTGGCTCTGAGGTAAGATTCTGTAGGCCCACACTAGCAGGAAGCACAGCCCTTGGCATTTTAGGTTAAGGGTAAAATGGGGAGGACTTTCTAAAAGAAAGGGGAAGAGGGAGAAAGACTATAAACGAGACAGGAGGGGAAGAGAGTCTGGAATAAGGGGGGCTATTGAAGGATTTTTCTGAGGGGAAGAAAGTATGACAGCAGAAGCCACAGTGAATTTGCTAAATGTGAAATATATGGTGAAAGGCAGAGGACTTTTTCTGAAAAGCCAAAGTATTGCCACAGTCACAGTAGCAGGTACACACTCCCAATGTATACAGGTGGGTGGAAAGAGCATCAGAAAGGGGTCAGTGGGCACAAGGCTGGCATGTGTGCGCACGTGTGCACGAGTGCGTGTGTGTGAGTGTGTGTGTATTAGAGGTGAAGGGAAACTGGAATGAGCCCCGAGTCATGTGTGGAAAGTAAAAGTACTAAACACCCAGCTCAAGCAATTGTTTTTCTCCTGAAGGCTAAAATTCATGGGCTGGTAGCCAACAGCCACATTAGGATAAGAAATGTAATCTGTTTATAATAAGTTTGCAAAATCCATCTTATTGGTGCTGCGAGTGTGCAGAACACCATAGCCTGTGTGTTGCTGGCCCGGCGTCAGTGGCAAGCACACCGGAGCTAAGAGGCAGTGTTTGTAAAGCCCGTCCTGCCTTCTTTCCCAGTCCTCCACTTTCCTCTGGGGGGATAAACACATTCCCAAAGAAGAGAGCTGAAGTGTCTGAGAGCCAGCGGAAGCTGCTGCTCCCTCCCTGGATGGAGCCACTGCTGCTACCGGAGGGAGCACAGACGTGCAGTGACCTCTCCAGGTTGGAAGGCACCCCAGACATCTCGCTCAACCTACCGATGAGAAAGGCCAGGTCCCTGCAAATATCCTTCTGCCTCTTGGGCTTTTCTAGGCCTCTCACTCTGGACAAACTGGGCTGCCTGCTATATTGTGCCTCCACTTGTGTCAAGGTTCTGGTTCTGCAGTGCCTGCCACTTTTCAGAACAACAGCAAATGAAAACAACAGCCAGCATGTATAGGGCACTCACTGGCACCATCTGAGCCTGTCACACACACAGCCTCATTGTACCTACCAGCAAGCCTCCAGGGAGCCACCACAACTACCCCATTGCACAGACATGGAAAGGAAGCTGGAGCTCTCAAACAACTTGCCCAAACTCCCACCATTAATGGGGTTAGGTTGGAGTCTGAGTTTGAATTCAGGGTTTTCTAATCCCCAAACCCCAGCTCTTTCCCATCAAGCCCTGACATTCTCTCCCTCTCATACACCCCCCACCGCCCCCACCCCAAGGCTTCTGTCTCAGAGCCTGTAGGGCCCCCGCCCCAACTTTCCCCTCCCCTCCCCTCCTTCTGACTTCTCGACACTCATATCCCCAAAGGGTACTTGTTTCATTCCCTCTATGCAGAATTGAGTCAACTGTGATGGCTAAAAGCAAGTGTGTTTTTAGCCAGACCTACTTGGAATTCTGCTTTCAGCCTCACTCTAACCCTAGGAGAATTCTGTAAGGACCAGGGTACCTGGCTTGCCCACAGGGTGGTGAGAAAAGTAAATGGAATAAAGCAGAAACATCCAGTGTGTGCATAAGATCAACTCTGTGAGGGCAAGTGGTGACAAATGTGTTAAAGTAAGGAGGACAAGTGCTGGGTGTCCTACCACCAATTCGCTCATTCCCCATCTCCTGATGTCTCCTGCCCAGGGTGGTGTTTGAGAAAGCTGGTCAGGGAGCTAAGACTTTGCACTCGGTATTAACAAGCTCCTCCAGTGTCAGTGGAGACCATCTGCGGAGCTGGGCTTCCTCCCCACCCCCACCCCCAGCAGTAACAGGGCTCTCTTCCCTTTCCCCACCAGGCGGTATCAAGGGAGGCCTGTGGGAGTCAGGTAATGAGGTCATGTGAGCAATGGCCATGAGGCACTCTGACCCCTCCATTTGAGGCAGCTATTAGTGGAGGGGCTGTGGGAGTTGGAACTTTCACCCACACTGAGCGGTATGGTAGAAGCACCTTCCTACTCCGTACCTCTGTGTCAGCGAAGGCTGACTGCGGGCCCTAGACTTCCACCTCAACCTGGCAGTAAGGCGGCAGCTCCCTACCACTCCCACCTCCCCTGCGGGAGCAGTGTGAGAGGAGATTAGCGTAAAGTCTACAATCTCATCACATGACATGCAAAATGTCCAGTTTTCAGTAGAAAACCACTCACCATGCCAAGAACCAGGATCACCTCAAACCATATGAAAACAACCAATTAATAAACACCAACCCCAAGATGACAGGGACCTGAGAATGATCTGACAAACGTTTTGAAGCAACAGCCACAAAAATGCTTCAAAGAATGATGACAATTACTCTCAAGTGAAAACCAGGCAGGAAACATAAAACAGAAAGAAGAGCCAAATGGAACTTTTAGAACTGAAACATATAGTAACCTTAAGAACAACAATGACACCCACCTCCATGGTTTTACTCAACTGCAGAATCAAGAGGACACATGGTTAACCAGAAGACAGGAAAATGTTCAGCATCAATCTTCATGACACAAAAAGAAGAAAATAGGCTGAAAAAATAAACAAAACATACCAACCAAACAAAAAATCCCCCAGAGAACCTCAGGGACCTAGGAGCTATAATAAAAGATCTAACTTCTATGACATTGGAGTTTAGGAAAAAATGGGAAGAATTAGAAAAGTACTGCAATTAAACAATGACTTAAAATTCCCCAATTTTGGCAAGAAAACTAACCTCACAGATTTAAGAAGCTGAACAAACCTCCATAAATAAATAAATAAATAAATAAATAAATAAACCCTCCAAAATGCATATCAAGACACATCATGGTCAAAATTCTGAAAGACAAAGAGAAAAGAAAATGCATTGAAAAGAGAAAAGAAAATTCACTGTACCTATAGTGGGAAAAATTTTGAATGACAGCAAATTGTCATTAGAAACAAACCATGGAGGCCACAGTAATTTTAAATGCTGAAAGAAAAATCAAAATTTCCTCTGAAAAAGAAAAACTTAGAATATTTGTCACCTGCTGACATACTATATACGAACAGTTAAAGGAAGTTTTCCAAACAGAAAGAAAATAAGAAAGGAAAGACTACTAGAACATTAGTAAGGAAGAAAAAGAATACAATAAATACAAATATTGGTAAATGTGATAGACTTTGCTTTCCCTTGTGAGTTTTCTAAATTATGATGATGGTGCTTCTAGAAGAAAATAGAAGAAAATCTTTGTGATCTTGGGCTAGGCAGTGATTTATTAGATACAACAAACACTAAAAGCATAATCCATAAAATAGTTGATTACTGGACTCCCTCAAAATTAAAAAACATTGTTAGAAAATGAATATATAAGCTATAAACTGGGAGAAAACAGTTGCAAATCGTATATTTAACAAGCAGCTTGTATCCATAATGTATGAAGAACTCCCAAAACTCAATGAGAAATCAAACAACTCAATAAAAAAAGGGCAAGAGAAAGGAATTAAGAAGTACAAATTGCCAGTTCTAAAAACAGTCATGGGGATGTAAAGTACAGCCTAGAGAATATAGTCAATAATATTGTAATAACTGTGTTTGGTGTCAGGTTACTAGATTCACTGGGGGGATCAACCTGTAAGGTGTATAAATGTCTAATCACTATACTGCACACCTTGAAAAATAATATTGTATGTCAATTGTGATTAAAAATAAAATTAAAAAATAATTTAAAAATGGGCAAACTATTTAAACAGGGTATGTGTATCGATTTTAGAGAGAAAAGACTGGGGGGATGGGGCGGGAGAGAGAGAGAGACAGAGAGAGAGAGACAGAGAGAGGTGAACGAGAAATATCAAATCAATGGGTTCTTTCTCACAGGCACCCTGACTGGGATCCAACCCCCTCAACCTTTTGGGGTATGGGAGGCTCAGTCTAACCAACAGAGCCAACGGGCCGGGCGGGGCTCTTCTGGGCAGTTTATTGAGAATAAAATACAGCCTGGAGGAGTCTTCTCCAGAGCGCATTTCTGCTTGTGTTTCTGTCCAAGTCAGAAGAGAGCTGCGCCAGGAAAGACCTGCGCTAATCTGATAAAGCCCAGGCCCCATGCCGGGAACCTTGTGGTATTTCGGGCTTTGGAAGTTCTCCCCGCTGAGCCCCAGAGGACAGGACTTCCTCCAGGAAGTATCTTCTGTGTCCAGCTTAAGGGAGCAATTCGCATAAGTCTGACAGTGAAACCCCAGCACCCAGGTGGGCGCTCAGTTCCCTCCCTGCCCGGCAGGCAGGTGGGGCGCACGGTTCCGTCTGAGTCAGGCTCACAGGTGGGTGCACCTCGCGGTAACCAACCGCCTGCGCCTGCGCCGGAACTTGGACGAACGCAGGCTGCTGGCTCGTCTCTGCTGACTTTTACTTCCCCTAAGATAAGTTTGAGGCGTTACAGTCCCTGTGAAATGACCAGCGAAAATTCCCTAGAGTTAGCTAAAATAAATCAATCGTGGGAAAGATGCGGCAATTATTATTATTACTGTTATTTTCAAGCCACAGTTGGTGCGTAACCGGAACGGTCAGCCAGGAAGCCCTGGGGCGGGCCTGAGTCTGCATTGCCAGGTGTTTGGGAGTCTGTCCGCTGAGATTCCAGCGGTGGACCCGTTCGCAAGAGGCTCTGCGATGCAGGATGCAACCCTAAGGTCGCAACCCCAAGGTCACTGCCCAGATGCGGCCCCAGAGCTGTGTCCTGAGAAGCTCAGAGCAGCGTGCAATTCCTGTTCTCAGCCTTTGTCCAATTTCACTTTTAAAAAACTATCAACAGCCGTGGCTGGTGTGGCTCAGTGGATTGGCGCAGCCTGCGAACCCAAAGGTCGCTGGTTCCAATCCCCAATCAGGACAGCTAACCAGGTTGCACGCCAGCTCTCCAGCCAGGTCCTTAGCTGGAGGCAGGTGAAAGGCAACCATACACTGATGTTTCTCTCCCTTCCTTCCTCCCTCCCTGCCCTTCTCTCTGAAAATAATAAATTAAATATTTTTTAAAAATAAAATAAAAACTATCAACATGTTCAGATGCCATTTGAAGGGAAAAGGGATTTACTAAAGATTTATAACTGGAGCAATCCACAAATAAAAACATAAATCATTCACTTCATTTCACTCAGTGGCAGGATATTTTGTTTTTCTTTGGCAGCGACCCATGATGGACTTATTAATTAAAATATACCCTATGAAATATGTGGATTTCTATGAACAACTCTCTAAGTATTTGCTGGCTCGCCTCTGTATCACATGCCTGAGGAAGCGGACCCTGGCCACTGTTCCCTCCCACTGGGATCCTGGTTGTTTCCGGCTTTGTTCTCTGTTCTGTTCCCTGAGCCCAACACAGTGCCCAGACCAGGGAAGCCCTCATACACATCCACGGGGGACCCAAGCTCTTCATCTGTAAAGTAGGACGATGATGTTCATCTTACCTTCCTGATAATTTCCTTGTAAGGATTCAGTTTGCAAAGAATGGGGAGGACGCTGGAAAAGGCAGACTTCAGCCAAGTCCTTTTCCCTCCTGCTCCTTACTTTGCCCATCTATGAAATAAAGGAAAGGGTACACTATGTTAGTAATGTTTCAATTATTTTACTTTAAAAAACGTTGGAGTCATATTTAAAAATATTAACACTTGCTATTGGGGAACATGGGTACTAAGGATCTTGTTATATTATTTTCTATATTCTTCTGTATCTTTCAAAATCTACTGCCCCAATAAAAGAAAAGAAGAAGAAAGGAACTTTTGAAAACTCATATGAAATCTGGTCTCTTCCAGTTGGACTTTTTCTGGTTCTGTGTAACGGGAAAATGCTCAGTGACCCTGAGTCTTACAGGAACCAGAGGTATGGCTGTTATTCATCCTGGCTCTGTCCTTCTATTGCTCCACTCCACCCCCCACCCCCAGCTGCCCAGGGCAGCTGCTTGCTCAGCCAGGCTGTTGACTTGCTGGTGGGATAGGAGTTTCTTAGTTGAAGGCAGGTGAGTCCAAGCTGATGTCATTTATACTGTTCTGATTCAATTTCATCCACCCTCCCCTCAACAATTCCCGCCTGTACCAAACAGAAACATATACCTGTACAATGAGAAATGTCTACCTGTAATCATTAGAAATTTGCTTTGTGTAATAAAATCCCAAACTTTCTTGGGCTTAACAAAACCACATTGCTAGAGAAAGCGCACATTGACATTTCCACTCCTCTAACTTAAAAACAGCTAAACTAAATTAAGTAACAACAACAAAAAGTTGTTCCCCACACAGTGTGCTGTGCTCTTAGCACCACTTTCAGCCCGAAACAATTTCATGCTTGAGTTATTAACTTATGAAAATAGGCACAGAAGGGGAAAAATGTGAACAGATCCTCGGCTGTATTATTAGTCAGTGCTACAGCTGAGTGCATTCCGCACAAAGGCGTGTTATTCTGCCCAAGTATCTTGGTCTTGAACAAAATGCAGCTCACTAATGGGTTATGCCTCATATAGCTTTTTGTAATCATTACGTTGCCGTGCTCTGTAATTTATACTGTTTTTCATTAGGAGTATCTGTATTAGGCAAAAGGCACTCAAGCGCGCACTCCCTCACACACACACACACACACACACACACACACACACAGCTTTTAAGTCTCCTTTGGTTTGTGACTGAAAAGGAAGGTCATGAAGCTGTCAGTCATTTTAGGAAAACCCCACTGTATTGGTAGAAATAATATCTGGAACCCAGAGTGGTGGATAGATATAAATGCAGATTCTGAAAAACTGGTGAATTGGGGGGTAGCCACCTGAATGAAGGAAGGAAATCTAGAAGCCCTCTGAAGAAGCTGGAAACAGAGTGGGAGGGTCTGACCCTTCTCAGCCTGTTATTCAGGAGAGCAGCATTGCACTCAGGTCTCCTGGGCAGAGGCATCTGGTCACTTGCACTCTCAGACACCCTGGATTATGACAAGATACCAGCAATAGCCCTCTCTTTGAGGGGTTTCTGGCCTGAGTTTAGTGTGTTGCCACAAGTGAGTTGAGGAATAAAGGAAGCCAGTTTTGGCCTCCTGGTTTTTGCTTCTGTAAAGTCCAGAATCAGTTATAGAAATCAAGTCCTTGGAGTGCTAACTTCTGAAATAAGTAATCACATCAAATAGCAGGCAAGAAAATAATCATGTGAAAGAAACTGGGAGGGGACATGAAAACCTGGGAGAAGATGATGGTTTTTAAAACAAGGGCGAATCACTAGTATGGTCTGCATGGGGCTGGGGACCTAGAAGGACACCCCCAGAGCAGGGAGCCTTCCCGCAGGAGAAACTCTGGGCCTCTTCCCCTTGAGTTAAGATAATGGGATTCTACACCCGCCCCCTTCCCCGCCAACCAGGAGGGCAGTAGTAACTGGGAACCAAATGTGCCTTTTAACTTCTTTTAAATGTTAATGAATGCTTTGATTGTGTTTTTCCTCCTTTTTGAGATGTATGTGGTGGGCCTGTTTCCTTAGCTCAGTTGGTTGGAGCTTTGTCCCTATTTGCCAGGATTGAGGTTCAATCCCAGTCCGGGCACATGCATGGATCAATGCTTCTCTCCCTCCCTATCTCTCTAAAAATCAATCAATAAAAATTATATAAAAATGGCATGTGCACGTTGCCAGGGGTTCTCCTATTGGATGCTCATCTTGCAAAGACCATTCTGCTGGCTCTGCCTGGGGCCTGGGTGCCTCTCAGTGCTCAGAGCCTCAGAGCCTCAGAGCCGGGGGTGAATCCCCAGGGGCCCAGCTCTGTGAAACATAAAGGTGCTTGTGGTAAGTCTCAGCCCGAATGTCCTATTAGGTGCTCAGCCACACAGGCATATAAAACTTCCCAGATGCTGTGTCTTGCAGAGGTGACCAGGCTAGACATCAGGAAGACGAAGTCCCCAAAAGATTTGCACCCCTCTGCCTTCATCCTCCTTTTACTGGCGACAACACTGAGGCAACGTGGTTGGCCCAGGCCTCATGGTCATGTGGTGTAGGTCTTCCCAGCTGGCACTGAATCCCTTAGGCTCACGTGCCATAATAGCCCCTGTCCCAAGCCTCCCCCGCCCCTCCCCCAATGCCAGGGTTCATCAGTGGGATGGAAACTTGCAAACTGGAGAATGATGGCCCAGAGGCCACTGAGACTGAACGTGGTGCCAGCTACAGAGGAACCACAGGCAGGTGGGACAGCTCTGGACTCCAGAGGCACAGCCTGAGAAAGGCCCAAGATGCCCCAAGGGGACACTCCCAAAGATCACTACAGGCTATAATAGAGACCTGGGTGGCCTGGGGAAATGAACTCTTGTCAGGTGGGAAATGGGCGGGTGGAGAGAGGAGCATTTTTGAGAACAGAAATTCAGACCTGGGGAAGCAGCCCATCTTTCTCACCCCCTCCTAGTTGTCCCCTCTCTCCCGGAACCCATGCACTCATCTATGAGATCGTGTCGTGATGAGACCTTCTCCCATTTTTATTTTTGCCATCTTCATAATTTTAGGTGTATAGTTCAGAAGACTTGAGTACACAAACACCATTAGGTAACAGATCCCCAGAACTCTTTTCAGCTTGCAAAATGGGAAATCTGTCCCCATTAAACATTAACTCCCCATTCTCACCTGGCCCCAGCCCCTTGCACCATCATGCTACCTTCCGTTTCGATGACTGTGACTTCTCTAAAGCCCTCATGTAAGTCAAGTTTTACATTTGTTGTCCTTTTGTGTCTGGTTTCTGTCCTCAAGAGTCATCCATCCATGTTATAGGCAGCAAGTGCCAGAATTGCCTTCCTTTTTAAGGCAGATTAATATTCCATCGTATGTGCACACCACATTCTGTTTATCCATTCAGCTGGGGGTGAACCCCTGGGCTGCTTCCACCTTTTAGCAATGATGAATAATGTTGCCACGAGCATGTGTATGCAAATATCTCTTTGAGATCTTGCTTTTAATCCTATTGGCTATGTACCCAGAAGAGGAATTGCTGGATCATATGGTAGTTCTATTTTTAGCTTTTTGAGGAACTACCGTACTGTTTTCCACAGCAGCTGTACCATTTTACATTCCCACCAACAGTACACGAAGCTTCCAGTTTCTCCACTTCTTCACACCACTTGTTCTTAGTTTTTCTTGACATCCTAATGGGGGAGAGGAGATATCTCATTATCGTTTTGATTTGCACATTTTGAATTCTTAGTGATGTTGACCATCTTCATATTGCCTGTTGTCCATTTGTATATACGTCATATTTGAAGAAACGTCTATTTAAGTCATTTGCCCATTTTAATTTTTTTAATTAAAATTTTTTTTTTAAATCCTCACCCAAAGATACACTTATCGATTTTGGAGGAAAAGGGAGGGAGAGAGACGGAGGTTGATTGGTTGCCTCCACCAGCTTGTGCACTGACCGGGAATCAAACCTGAAACTTATTGGTGTGCCTGGCAGCTCTCCAACCAACTGAACCACCCAGCCAGGGCCCTTTGCCCATTTTTAAAATCAGGCTATTTGTTTTTGTTGTGGTTGAGTTGTAGGAGTTCTTCTATACCTTCATCCTCTATTTTTTTTCCAACTGAGAAAAAAGAATAGGTCCAAGAGGTTGATAACTTACTCTCTGGACCCTTTGGCCAGGGGCAGGGAGAGGAAGCCGCTGGACAGAGCTACAGCCCATCCTCCAGTCACACAGTCTCCGCAAACACTGCCTGTTAAAAACTGCACACCCCATGCTCACAGCCTCGGGAACCAAATAGCTGTTTGAAAACCAATGACAAACACCGGCTGAGGGGAACTCTGAAGCGAGTAATAGCCACTTGAATGACAGTTCCACTTTTTCCTTCTTGCCCTCTGAAGAAGGGCAGAGAGAAAAGGCTGTTTGTGGAAAAATAAATCTAAATGGATCAGTGCTGGGCAACCATTTGCACATCTGTTCTTAACAGGTTTCAGCTGAAACTACTGAAAATATACATAGATCTGTTTATGTGGAACCAGTTAAATATGATAAGATTACAACTTGGAGGGTAACTATAGATTTGGTGGGAAAAAACCACCCTCTCCTCTCAGCATCTGCACATGCTCCTCGTGTTTTACCACAGATGTTGCTGAGGGACTTGGATTTGCTGGAGTTAAAAAGATCTTCATTATTTGAGATTAGTTACAAACAAACTCAAGATGTCCCACCAGCCTTTCTGCAGCACATAACTCAGGCCTGGCCTCCAATCTGGGCCAAGTCCTTTGTTATCAGAGAGGGGGCTGCAGCTAGGGAATCACTTGTTTCTGAGTAATTCTGTCTTCACTCCCACGACAAGCCGCTTAGGAGGAAGACGGTATGCAGGACGCTTGGTATGGGGCCCAGTTGTCTGCTCTGTGGTTTTCAGAGGTGCCCAAGGACAGCAGTGTCCCCTGAGGACGTGCAGGCAGCTGGAGGCTGCGACTGCTGTGGGCGTGTTTCTGCAGGCACCCTGCCCTTTCACTGGCCTTTCTTCTGTAGCACTTGCAACTACCCCCACGAGGCCACAGTCCTCCATTATAGAGATGAGAAGACTGAGGCCCTGGGGTGACTTGTCCAAGGTCATACCGACAGTAAGGAATGAGGTGCTGTAAAAGAACAAAGTTTTCCCTTCCATCTGAGTATCCCATGGGACAAGGCCACTGCACAGACACCCACAGCACCCAGTGGAAAGGGAAGGGGAGGGCAGTGGGCGCAGCTAAGAAACAGCTTTAGCCATCAATACTGGGGGTGGGGATGCAGACATGTGGGCCCAGATATCTTGGTTTTTGTAAAAAGAGCCAAAAATTGCTAGACTTTTACATGTTGCTTCAGGTTTTAAAAACAAACAAAATGAAACAAAACAATACAACTCACAGTGGGGACTTTGGTGTTGCTGGAAGTGGAAGGAGGGGATTGTATTGGCTTGGCTTCCTCTCCAGGTGGGGACCTGGCGTATGACTATCGGGATACTAGTCTCCCAGTGCAGAGGCCTCTGTCACAGGCAACAGGCACCATAGCTCAGCACTCTGGTCCCTGTCTCCCTTCTAAAACCTCTTCTTGCATCTTCTTGAGACTCCTGGCCTCACCTCCAGCACACTGTGAACGTGCTTTCACCTGTAAACATTCATTTAACAATTTATCTCTACAAAGTGACATCAGTCTATAAAACATACCACAGGACACAAGAATAGCAGTTGCATGACCTCAGAAACAGCCCAAATTGACATCTGAGAACATTGCCCCCTACCCCAGGGGCTGGGCTGTGATTGGGAAGGTCCTCGGTCCTGTGGACCCCATGCTGTGAAAATGCACCTATGTTTGTTCATTTAAAATAATTATCTCAATGAGCAGCCTAGCGGAAACTAATTGTGAATGACAACTTTATTACATCGGGATTTTTAGAACAAAGAGTATATTACTCAAACTCTGTGACCTGTGTGATGATACTAAATTTAAATTTAAAATGTTACCATATTGGATTGATGACAAGCAGGTATGACATTGCGGCTTTAAGAGGGATTGGGAAGGCAAAATATGGTTGACAGGCTGCCCCAGTGATCTCTGCAACATTGATCTCTTCAAAGTTACTTCATGTTTGTCTTCTCTTTCCTTTTTTTCCATTTGAAATGTTCGATCTCAAACAGTAGGACCATACTCCATGCTGCCAGACCTCTGCTGGGGAGGCTGGTAAAACCGGAGGAGGCTCTGTGGTGGCCTCACATGTCATCTTGTGCAAAGGACCAGCTGTTGTCTCAAAGGCCCCTTGAAGTGGCTACTGTCCCAGGCTACCTAGGAAGCCCTGTGAAGAGTTCGGTTTTTCTGAGCAACAAATGTGGGGCTGCTTTCACGTGACTGGCTCACGGTCATCTTTGCAGGTCTGATAACTAAGAACGGATGACTTTAAAGCATTAGATGAATGGGCGTAATGGCTGGCACTGAACATTAAACCTAGCCCAAGTTTCACTAATTATAAGAATTTTCTTCTGAGATGACTCAATAATTGAATAGAAAAAATACAAGCATGTCAGTGCATTGGTTGAAGAAAGGTGATCTAAACCAGGCAAAAGTGGTCCACTTCCTGTTCAGACAGGTCTCTGGGACATGCCCTAAAGCTCCATGAAAGAGCAGCTGTCTTGCCCCCATCAAGGAGCCCTGAGTTCTGGCCCCTGGGCCCACGCACAAAGGAAGCAGCTGCCCTGTGTCTTGGGAGCCTGACCCACACCTGGGGCAGAGGAGCAGGTAGTAGGGTGCTGGTGGGGCTGGGGTCTCAGGGGTGGTGGGACCAGTCTCATAGTGTGGCACCTGGAGTGTCTGTTCCCTCCCCAAGAGAAAAGATGTGCAGGAGTGGGCGGCAGAGTTCACCCCGAGTGGAAGCAATGCTGTGACCCTCCCTGAGAAAGAGACCAGAATGCAGCCAGTGTCCAGGCTCCAACTATGGACACAGAACAGCAAGTGACAAGGTCAGGGGGCTGCACCAGGGCAGAGCAGAGGGGCGAGCCACAGCTTCGATGCAGGGGAGGTGCTGGCGATGCCCAGGGAGGAGGCCGATTCTTCTGCTCTAGGAACTAGAAGAAACCACTCTCAGGTTCCCAGGAGGAGGAGATATGGCTCGGTGAATATTTTCAAAGATCCCACTGGCTTCTGAGTAGAGTCTAGAGCGGTGGGAGGCAATGGATGGGAGACCTGGGGGTTGGGTCTGCAAGCCTTTCACAAGTAGAACCACTAGGTGAGGAGGGTGAGGGGAGCTGTGGACAAGGCTTCCGGTCCCTGGTGTCCTTGCTGTCTGAGCCCTGTGAGGGTTGGAAATGGTGCGTTTGGCCCGGCCCACAGCAGGTGCTGTGAGGTGGTGGCTGTACTCGCATTGCTCCTTAGTCCCCAGGGGTGTGAGAACAGGCATCTGTCTTCAACACGGCTCCCTTTGACCTCTGCCCTCAGTAAAGTGGGAAGTAGAGCCTGGGCAGAATGGGCAATGGGGCGGGTGCCCATTATTCTTTCTGAGAAATCATGTGCAGATCCATAAGCAATACAGTGATGCAATGAACTTCCAGGTTCTTATAAACAGTTTAATAGTTATGAAAAGGAAGTTCACAGGGGGCTAATGTGGACCAGACAAAACATCACCATTGTGAAGTCCATTGTGGCCTGTGGTCACATGACTCTTAGGGTGCAGCAGGTGAGCTGGCCCACAGACTGTCCCTCAAGCTGGGATCTCCGTGTCGGTCCCTGCTGTGCCCATGCCCAGTGCCCAGTGCCCAGCACTCACACCTGGAGAAGCAGAGTGGGAGTGGGTAAAGATAGCAGAGTTCCCACTTCAGGTTGAACATGTACTTCTGAGCTTGCTCCAGGTCTTGCATACGTGTGGCCCTGGTTCCTCACAGTCCTCACGAGAGGAGACACTTGTGATGTTTATTAACAAGGGAAACTGAGTCCTACTTGTGAGGTCTTCCCACTGGCTGGAAGGGGCCCTTGGAGGAGGAGGAGGGTGTCAGAGCTGTGTGAGGACGGGCAGGGATTGAGCTGGGGGGGTTCCCAGCTCAGGGCAGAGTTTGGAGAGGAGCACATGACCAGCTTTCTCTGAGCCAGCACATTTTCCAGTCTAAATATAGCCCAAGATGACCCGAGACATTTTCCCCTAGCAAGGAGACCCATGGTTCTGTATTTTTCAGCATTTCTGTCATTGCTGAAAGAAAGAAACGGTGAAATCAAAGGCTCTTCATTCACAGCCCCTGATCCCACAGACCCTGGTCCTTAAGAGTGATGCCAACCCCCTTTCGGAAGCTGTCCTGCCCTGTGGGAGGAGTTCCCTCTGGCTCCTACCCCTCAGTCCATACCAGCATGACTTGCCAGCCTGCCCTCTTCTCCCAGCAGAATGAATCAGGCCTCTGACCCCCCAGGAAGGGTCACTGTCACCCCAGCTGGCAGTGAGTGACACTTCTTCCACCTGCGGGGTGGCTCACCTCGGACATCCAAAGTTTTGGCTGGACAGTGGACTCCAGCCTTCCCTTGGAAGGAGCAGCTGCAACATCAAGCTCATCCTTCCCTCACATCCAGAAGGGACTGCATGCAAGCCTTTTGGAAAGAGTGTGCCTGCCGTGGGCCTCAGGTGCTCTGGTGACTCCAGGCTCTGAGAGCCTTCGCTACTTGTTTGCAAGTGAGGGGACAGTTTTCCGAATCTGAGTGGGGCCCTGGTAATTGCTGTATAAGCTCTTCTGGAGAAGTTCACATTTCCAGAGGCCTTGCTGTTAATTCCACCACTGCTTCACAGACAGGGTGTCATGCTGCAGACATATGTGGAGGAACACAGGTGGCACTTGTCCTCAAAGGGTTAATGACTGGAGATGAAGACAGTCATGTTAAATGATATACAGCGAGCAGCGTGCAAAGCAGGCAAGAAAAACAAAAGGAAGACAGAGAGGGAAAAAACCATGGACACACTCCCCTCCCCCTGCACTCCCCCCACCTCCCAAAACACCGCTGTACACACAGACCACAGATCCGGGCATAGTTAAATCTGGCACAGAGACTGCAGCACAGAAAGAAAACATATCAAGTTACGCAGAGTGCTGTCCGGGTTTGGGCCTGGGCCCCATGCACAATGCTCCTGGCGGAGAAGAAGGCGGCGCGCTGCCCAAACGCACACCCACAAGCTTTGCTTTTTTTCCAGGTCTTTGCTGGCCTGGCCTAGCCAGCAGGCTAATTCCCTCTCCCGCAGGTGGAAACAGATAAAACAAACCGAAAGGGTGTAATGGGTGGCAGGAAACCTTTCTTTTAAAAGTTGATCCACCTCTAGAGAGGAAACATGCAAGGACGTTGCACTGGACGGGAATCTGTTTTCTCAGGGCAGCGGCAGAGGCCGGGTGGCCAGGGTAAATACAGCAACGTGCGCCGGCCTTTTGGCAGGAGAGCTGAGCCGAGGTTTGAGAAGACCACTTCCAGCGCGCTGCTCCAACCAGGAGCGAGTTGTCAATCTTGCAGGTGGGGGCACCATGGAAAAAGACAGTGGAGAGAGGCAGCTGCGAGGGAGAAACCTAAGCCACAGGTGCTCGCTGGTGACCCCCTCCTCCTGCAGGCCTCCTCGCCTGCTCCCCTCAAAGCTCACAAGAGAGGAGGGCAGGCCTGGATTCCGAACCGCAACCTGGTGGGGTTCAGCGAGGCCTGGCGGAGCCGCTGCTGCGTGCAGAGTGGGGCTCCGGGAAGGCCAGGCATGTTTTAGTCATCAGACACTGATCCTGCCAGCAGGCACTTAGCATAACGGAGGAGATGAGATTGCGGAGAGCATCAGTAGTCAGAATGACACACCCTTTGTCACCTTGGCTGGTGGGGCAGGGTATAGCCTCACCCCGTCCCACAGTGGAGGAAGCTGGGGCACAGCCAGGCCACGGCTGGCTTAGAGAGCAGCTGGACAGGCGCACCTCAGGGGCTGGTCTCTGCGAGCTTGTCCAGGGCTGCGGCACATAGTGAGGGACCCAGTGTACTTCATCTCTTTCCCAGCCTGTGACTCGATGGGCCCTCAAACTCAGGCTTCTGTATAGAAAGGTTGCTGTTATCCGTTGAATTGTGTCCCCTCAGAATTTATATGCTGAAGTCCTAACCCCAGGACCACAAAATGGAAATAGCACCGTTGCTGATGGAATCAGTTAGGTTAAGATGATACCAGCATAGAGTGGGCCTCTAATCCAACATGACTGGTGTCCTTACAAAAAGGAGACATTTGGACTCAGGCATGCACACACGGAGAAGGCCACGTGGACAGAGAGGCAGAGATGAGGTGATGTGCCCATAAGCCAAGGAGCACCAAAAATGCCAGCAAACCCTCATAAGCTCAGAGTGAGGCATGAACAGACCCTCCTTCACGGCCTCAGAAGGTACCCGGCCTGCCTCGCCTTAATCTGAGACTACCAGACTCCAAAGCTGGGAGATAATACATTTCTGTTCGAACCCAGTTTTGGGTACCTAGTAGTCCTAGCAAACAAGTGCAGATATCAAGAAGGCCTGGATGAGGGGCACTGGTATCTGTCGTTTGTTTTCCTTTAGAACCAACGTTGAAGCCCCTTCCAGCTCTGCTTGCTCTACAGATGTTCCATGTTTTGTGGTTCAAACAGAAAGTAAAACCGAGTAATTGTGAGCATAACCCCTGAGCTCTCTGCTCCAGACCATCTCTATAGCAAGAAGAAAATGGCCCTCTTCCTTCCCAAAATCCTTCATTTTCAGCAGAAATGATATTTTGCTGAATTCTCCCAAAATACCTCCAAAGCATGATGAGCACCACTTCCTCTCCTGGGCATAGGTGGGACCCTCTGGGAATTATGTGGAGAAATCTCTGTCCCATCAACCTGGAAGCCCAGCCTCTTGCTAACTTCTCACTTACCCACGAAGGACTAAAGTTGTAAATGATGGTTGGTCAAGAGCTGAAAATGTCAGCTTGTCCGGGGAAAGGAATGAGGTGGCACAGAGCACCAGTGGAACTCCATTCCTGCCTCTCCAGTGTCTCCTCAGCCCAGTGACACCCCAGGCCTGTCAGCCTAGGGAAGTCCTCACAGAATACGCCACCATCCCCAGAGTGCTGGCAGCCCCTCCTGGTGACAGCGCTTTGGGCATGGTGGCAACTAGGGCTAAATTCTGGGCTCCTGAGGTGGACCATCAAATGGGGCCGTATCACTAGACTTGGAGCTCGGAGCTCAGATGCCACCTGCTCCCCATTACTTTTCTTGCTCTTTATCTGAAATCCATCTCTTGTTCTCATTCATCTCCCAGTACCCTCATTTTAGCCTCCCACTTCCCTCACATTTACACAAGTTCTTAGGAGGTTTTCCCCTGCCAAGCATTACTTAATGCATTCATTAGAATGTTGGGTTTGGGGAGAAAAAATCACGCTCTTGTCCTTCCCCCCTACAGTTTCATGACTTCCATGTAGACGGTGCTCAGTAAGATTGTTGAAAGTTGATTCCACTGAATTTCTTCTGTTTATTCCCTTCTGTTACCTGCCTTGGTCCCAAATCTTTTCCACTTAGTTGGCTCCTCAGCAGACATAGATATCTTTTAACTTAGACTAGCTGTTCAGTGTAGCTCATTTCCCACTAAATTCGGAAACAAAAGAACTTGTAGGCTTGTAGAGCTGGAAGGTTCTTTAAAAAGTACTTAGTCCATTTCTTTAGTAAGAGAGGTCACATGACTCGCCCAAGGTCACATGGCTGGTAAAGTGACAGAAGAGGGCCTGGAAGCCTGATGCTCTGGTTGGAAGTGAGGTTATTCATCACATAGATGAAGCTGTCATCTGCATGGCTGGTGTGGGGTGAGGACCGACATGTCCTACAGTTGTTTGGGAAGGTTCCTTGGATTGGTCCTAGGACATTTCAATTTAACCTTAACATACTTCCATGTAAGTCCAGACACCCCTGTCCCACTTCTCCCCAGGGCCTCTACGTGAGCAGCTGAAAGAGGGATGCCCCCCACCACAGCCAGTCACACAGACTCTCTGCCCCATGCTGAGTAGCAGAGACACTGTCCTGTCCTATCTCCCACAAATCCATGGATATAACTGACAGGGTGTGACTTCCAATGAAGTGTCCTGCACATCTCAGAGGTAGGTCTGTTTCCAATCACTGAGGGAATATAAAAT
This sequence comes from Noctilio leporinus, assembly GCA_004026585.1. Classification (NCBI taxonomy): domain Eukaryota; kingdom Metazoa; phylum Chordata; class Mammalia; order Chiroptera; family Noctilionidae; genus Noctilio; species Noctilio leporinus. The sequence goes on from PVIW01002824.1 coordinate 74,015, forward strand.
GAGGCAAAATCTTGTCACTGTTTTCCGTCTGAGCACAGGTTGCCATCTTAGCACATCAAGGAAAGGGCTTGTGGTTGGGTCGGGGGAACTGAAGGGAGACTCAGAGCTTCCCCAGCTCTCAAAGATCTCAACCTCTTCAAAATCCCAACCCTTAGAGAACTAGTGTCGCTCATCCCACTCAGCAGACACACTTCTGCCCACACATCCAGATGCTGTGGGCGTGCATAGGGGATGCAGCTATGGTCCCAAGAACAGGTAAGGGATACAGGATGATCTTTTCACTGCAAATATTTTCCCCAGAGGGTATAATTTCTCATTTGGGATTTGATAAGCACCCCAGGCACATTTCCACGCAGAAGAGTGGCATTTATCTGTTAGGGAGGCCACATCAGGATGTACATGGTGATGGGTGTCAATGAGCAGCTTCTACCTGGGTCCTCAGTCAGGTGAGTGCCAGTCAGTCAATGTAGACAGGGGATAGAAAAAAGGCAAGTGATTCAGTTGCAATCAGTCTTTCTTAGCCTCAGTGTTCTCACCTGCAAACTGGGGACAATGATAACTCCCCTCCATGATAGTTTTGGGGTTGGCCAAACAAGGTGCTTGGCCCAGAGAGAGGAGGGGCAGTTCTGTGAACTGGAAGGGATTCCCAGCACCAAAGTCAGCTCCTAGTCATTTTCTTCTTGAGATGATTGTTTCTAAGGGGAAGGAGCAGCAAGATGGTGCCTCCATCTGTAGGTCAAGTGAAGTCAGGTCAAATTGGAGTGTACACATGTTTACAACTGGCACTGTGCCCCAGATAGTTGGTGAACAGATAAGGGGACACGTTGGAAGTGGTGCGGCAGAATATGGGGTGGGGCCAGGAGTGCCCAGCGCAGTCCAGGAGTCACTGCTCACACTCTGCTCCCTGGGCCAGATCCCTTCACCTCTCTGGGCCTGTCTGGCCACCTGTAAACTAGAGCAGTCTGCACACAGCACAGGGTAGTTGCCAGGCTTCTGCAGAGTGATGCAGAAGGAAAGCTGGAAATGACAAGGTGCTAGACACATGATGGTATTGCTATTCTTTTCTTTTTCTTTTTTAGATTTTATTTATTATTTTTAGAGAAGGTGTTAGGGAAAGAGGCAGAAAGGGAGAGAGACATCAATGTATGGTTGCCTCCAGCTACAGATCTGGCTGGAGACCTGGCTTGCAACCTGGTTATATACCCTGGCTGGGAATCGAACCAGTGACCTTTGGGTTCACAGGCAGGTGCCTTATCCACTGTACCACCAGCCAGGGCTGGAATTGCTATTCATAGAGGAAGGGAAAAGGCAAGGAGCTTGCCTTTATTTTTAACATAAACTATTTATTTAAGAATAATTTTCAATTACAAGAAAAGTTGAGAAAGTCCAAAGATCTCCCATGTGATTAATATCTTACATCAGTGTGGTACATTTGTCATAATTAATTACCAACATTGATGCAGTGTTATTAACTGAAGTCTACATTTTATTCAGATTTCTTAGTTTTTATTATGTTCTTTTTCTGTTCCATAATCTCATTTAGGATACCTCATGACATTAAGTTGCCATGTCTCCTCAGGTACCTCCACTCTGACGGTTTCTCAGACTTCTCTAGTTTTCGGTGACCTTGACAGTTCTTAAAAGCACTGGTCAGGTATCTTGTAGAATGTCCCTAAGCTGGGATTTTTCTGGTGTTTTTGTCATGACTCAGTTGGGATTATGGGTTTTGGAAGGAAGACCACAGAAGTAAAGCTCCATTCTCATCACATTCTGTCACATATCCATGCATCCAACAGGACTTGTTACTCTTGAAGGTGATCTTGGCTGTGGTGGTGTTAGTTGGATTTTACCACTCTAAAGTTTCTTTTCTTCCCTTTCCATACTGTCCTCTTTGGAAGGTAGTCTCTACGCACAGCCCGCACATAAGGAGTGGGAGTTACGCGTCCCTCCTTGGGGGCACAGAAGCTACATCAACTATTTGAAATTGTACGACATAGCAGATTTGTCTGTTTGCTTCCATTTCTGCATTCATATTATCAGTGTGGAACATTATCGTATTCATATAAATCAGTGTAGAATCACACGGTCATTTTATAATGTATCATTCATAATCCAACACTATTTTATTGCTCAAATTATTTCAGTTTTGGCTATCGAGAGCACTTTCAAATGGCTATCATGTTCCTTTGATACATCTCCATCATTGAGCATTGATGTTAGATTTTCTGAGCACTTTCTTACTTTCTGGCACTTTAAGATGCTCTGGGATCATCTTATGTATTCTCCACCCCTGCTAGAATCAGCCATTTCTCCAGGAGGTCATGGTATTAAAATCTAAGGTCTGAGTACTAGGTGCGCTCACTGCTACAGAACTCTCATTTCTTTCATATGCTGTCAGCGGACAGAGCAAGGAAATAGATTTGTTTATACCAACCCCTATCTGCAAATGTTTTGTGTCCATCTGTCTGTATTTATTAAGCTAAACGTAAGTCCCTATTGATGTCTTGATGCTAATCCATCCCCACATGGGTCATCCCAGCCTTGCCTCCTTGCTTGGCCACCACCTTCCACTCCAACGAGGACAAGCTTGGCTCCTGTCATCTGCCACCCATTTACGTAACTTTTTGATTTCAGAATTCATGACTAGTGGCTGCAGAATTAACCCCCACCCCCCATAGGAAACCACGCCATCAGCCAGAATACAGTGTTGTGTACAATCCCTCTTGTGTCTGGTTTTACAGTCTCCACCCATTGCCAATGCTATTTAGGTGATGCTTTCGCCCCCCACCCATTCCCTGGTCATGCCATGAATTTCTCGTTTAGGTAGATTCTTTTGTTGTTTGACATTCTACCCCTGAATCCCCCACCTCTTAAATTTTGCATCTATTTAACAATTTTCTAAGATGAGAACTTGAATGACCGATTTTAGACATTTTCTTTTATTCATATGGGCATGTAATACTAAAAATCCCACTATTCTCCTATCACTACAGATGAGCTTGAATTTTCTAAAATTTTGTGTATCTTTGGCTCAGTGGACTGAGCACTGGTCTGAGAACCAAAAGGTTGATGGTTCAGTTCCCAGTCAGGGCACATGTCAGGACTGTAGGCCAGGTTCTCAGTTGGGGCCTTGCAAGAGGCAACCACACAATGTATGCTTAATTCTGTCCCCATTTATACAATTGGATTGTTTTAGTGTTCATTTTGAGAATTTAAAAAATACTCTGAAAGCAAGTCCATTATCAGAGATGTGATCAGTAAATATTTTCTCCCAGTCCACCACTTAGCTTTTTATCCTCTTCGCAATGGTTCTCATGGAGCAGAAGGTCTTAAATTTATCAGCTGTTCTATGTGTCATGCACTTGTCGTATCTAAAAGGTTTTGTCTAACCCTGAAATTCAGCTTCAATTTCAGGATCTCTCTGCCCTCCCCTTCTGCCTAGTATTTTATCCTATATTTTCTCTTAGAACTTATATCATTAGGTTTTAAAATTGGGCCCATGGATCGTTTGGAGTTAATTCTTGTGTAGGGTGTGACATATTTATCAAAGTTTAAGTTTTCACGCAGGTGGGTAGTCAACTGTTCCAGTGCCATTTGTTCAGAGCCTCCTTTTCCCACTGGACTGTGTCTGTGTCTTTGTTAAAAATCAATTATCCATATTTACGGAGGTCTGTTTCTGAAACATCTATTTTTTGTTTTATTGATCGATTTGTCCATCTGTAGGCCAATTATCACCGGCTTTATTTTATAACTTTATAATAAGATCTGAAATCAAATAGTCCTCCAAGTATTTTCTTCCTTTTCTAAGCCATTTGGTGAGCTCAGGTCAATTGTGCTTTCTTTTGAATTTTAGGACCAGTTTATCAATGCCTACAAAGACAAAAAGCTTAGGGGATTTTTAACTGGGATTGTGTTTGAATTTATTTGTCAATTTGGAGAAAATCACTATCTTGACAACAAATGCTTCAGACCTAGAACATGAAACATCTTTCTATTTATCTAGGTTTTATTTAATTCCTCTCAGCAACACTTTATAGTTTTCCAAATACAGGCCTTTCACATCTTTTGTCAGATTTATTTCTAAGTGGTTCTTATTTTTTATTTCAATTGCTGATTTTTCATTGCTAGTACATAGAAACGTAAGTGATTGATAATCTTATATTTTGCTCGCTCTTTCTTTCTTCCTTTCTTCCTTCCTTCTTTTTCTTTCTGCCTGTTTTCTTTCTTTCTTTCTTTTTAAAAATCTTCACCAGAGGATATTTTTTCATTACTTTGAAAGAGAGAGGAAATGAGAGAGAAACATCAACGTGAGAGAGAAATGTCAATCGATTGCCTCCTGTATGCGCCCAGACCAGGACTGGATAGGGGGTCAAACCTGCAACCCAGGTATGTTCCCTGACTGGGATTCGAATCCACAGCCTTTCAGTTACAGAATGAAGCTCCAACCGGCTGAACCACTCCGGCTAGGGCTCTCCTGCACCCTTTCTGAACTCACTAATTTGTTCTATGTAGACTCATAGACTTTTTTGTTTGTTTCATTTGAGGTGATAAATCTAGTCCCTTCTACTCCATTTGACAATAAGTGGAAGTTTGGATGACCTGCATGTAGAAATGTATCTACTAAGGTGAGTGAGAGCATGGAGAGTTGTTGTTTTAAGTCAGAGTATGGTGTCAGCAAGACCCGCATGCAGTGGAAATAATGAGTATAGTCTGCGCTGACTGTGGCTCACCAGTGGGGGTGGGTGGAGTGGGGTATTTCTTAGAACCCTTTGCCCCAGTAAATGAGTAAGATATATGAGGACGTGGGGTGGGAGCCCCACCTGCAAATGAGTATGTTAAGCTCCATGATGATTTCGTATCCATCATTAAAGGGTCATTCTCTAAGTTTGGGATACACATGTAAGAGAACACTTTGCAGCCACTAAAACATGTCAAATCAGTTCATTGGCATGGAAAATGCTTGTGGTTTGTCACTGCATTCATTTTCTAATGCTACACAACAATTTATCATAACTTCAGCAGCTTAAAACAACACCCACTTATTATCTCACAGTTCTGAAGGTCAGAAGTCCAGGTGGGCTGAACTTAAGGGGTCAGTTAACCTAGATTTTTTATCTAGAGGCTCTGAGGGAAGGATCCACTTACAGGCTCATTAAAGTTGTTGGCAGCCCTGGCCAGCTGGCTCAGTTGGTTGGAGAGTCGTCCTGTACCCCAGAAGGTTGTGGGTTCGATCCGTGGTCAAGGCATATACCTAGGTTGTGGGTTTGACGCCCCCATCAGTGCGCGTGTAGGAGGCAACTGACCAATGTTTGTGTTTCACATTAATATTTCTCTCTCTCCCTCTCTCTCTTTCTCTCCCTCTTCCTCTCTCTCTAAAATCAATAAATATATCCTTGGGTGAGGATTAAAAAAAAGTTGTTGGCAGAATTCAATTCCCTGTGATGGTAGGACTGAGGTTCCTGTCTATTTACTAACAGTCAGCCAGGAGCCAAGGGTCATTCTCAACTTCCAAAGGCTTCCCAGGTTTCCTTGGCTTCTGGCCCCTTCTTCAAAAACAATAATGGCGTATCAAACCCCTCTTGTGCTTTAAGTGAGTCTAACCTCCCCTTTTGCCTTTAAAGACACATGGAATTACCTCAGACCCATCCAAATAATCCAGGATCATCTCCTTGTATTAAGTCAACTAAGTAACAACCTTAATTAAATTTACAACTTCCTTTTGCCACATCAAGTAAATAGTAAATAAATATTCGTGGGCAAAGCAGGTCAGCATATTCATAGAATCTGGGGATTAGGCATAGAGTCTTGGAGGGCACATTTTGAACACTACCCAGTTCTCTCCCAACCCTGCCCCATCCTCCCCCCCTCCCCTTTCTCTCTCTCCCCTCTCTCGGCTCCTTCATTTTCTCCCTGATCTCTCCACCAAAAGCTGGAAACAGCCCAGATGTCTTTCAGTGATGAATGGTTCTACAAACGAACCATGGCCCATTTACACCTTTGTACCATGTAATACCACTCAGCAATCAAGAGGGGTGATGTGTGTTGATACACACATAACATGAATGAATCTCAGAGAATTACATTGAGCAGAAGAACACATACAGCCCTGGCTGGTGTGGCTCAGTTGGTTGGAGTGTCATCCTGTAAATGGAAAGGTTTGGGTTTGATTCCCAGTCAGGGCATATGCCTAGGTTGTGCACTCGATTCCTGGTCGGTTCAAGAATGAGCAGCAAGTGACTAAGTAACTAATGTTTTCTCACACATTGTTGTCTCTCCCTTTCTTTCTTACTCTCTCTCTCTAATTATCTAATATATAAGCATATCTTTAGGTGAGTATAAAAAAAGATATACACATCAGGTCCTATTTACGTAACATTCCTGGAATGACAAAATTATGAAAACAGAGAACAGGCTATTTATCGCCAGGGGTTAAGGAAAGCAAGGTAAAGTGGAGGGAGAGAGAGGTGTGTTTACAAAAAAGTAACATGAGAGATCCTCATGGAAATAAAGTGCACCTTGACTGTGGTAATAGGTACATGAACCTACACGTGGGGTAAAGTTGCATGGAACTGAGTAGACGCACACACACACACGCAGCCCTCAGTGAGTAGAAGTAAGTGCAGCACTGGAATATTCTGATTCTGACGTGACATTAAGTTTTGCAAGGAATTACTTTGGGGGGAAGCTGAGTAAAGGACTTGTAGAATGCCTCTGATTTATTTCCTATAACATGTATGAAATATTTCCACAAGTATTTACAAATAAAAAGTTTAATTGAAAAAAAAAAAGAGTGAAAGAGAAATCAAGAGTTCCTCAGACAAACTAAAAACAGAAATTTGTTGCCAGGAGAGTGGCCCTGCAGGAAATAAATGCTCGTGGAAGTTTTTCCAGCAGAAGGAAAAGGATGTAGGTCAGAAGCACGTGTCTGCATGAAGCGGTGATGAACGTGGGGAGAAAGAAGGGAAGGTAAAATAGAATCTTTCATATTTCTTATTCTTGGTTCATCTAAATCACTAGTTGTGGTCTTGTGGCTTTCTTCTTACATTTGGAGCTAATGTGTCATTCACATGTCAGGCAGGTTTTCTGACAGTTTGCAGACCTCAGGCAGGTCCTGTGCTCACCGGCTGATGGCTGGAAGGTCCCGGGAGAAACCCTAAAGACACGAGGTCTCCCGAGGGTGCCCCAGTCTCATCCAGCTATTCTGAGCCTCTCTAAGGAAACATGGCAGCTTTAATGGAAGAGGAGCCACTGGCCCCTCGGCACATGGGTGTTGTCCAAGGTTACAGTGGTGAGTGACAAGAGTAGTGGCACCAGAATCAAACCCCAGTCTGCCTTTTGGTAGCTGTGTTCTCTTAGGGAAATTACTTAACTTCTCTGATCCCAGGTTTCTACTTTACAGGACTTTTCAGGGTGGTGGTGGCAGTTATAAGACTTAACACACCACACCAGAGGTGCTAAAAACATGCTCATGTCCTTCACTATGAGTAGAGAGTGTATGGCTGTCTTCCTGACTGAGTGTACAGTGGAAACATTCACCCAGGAGACTTCAAAATGCACTGTTGCCTCTGAAACTTCTCAGCTGTTCTCCACACTTACTTGGAGGACAAGTTCTGTATGCAGCTTTGCAGCTTAAGAAAATACCACTAGATCCCAATAACCCAAAGACAGAAACTCCCCTCCCCTGCCCCTGGAGAGTAGGAGTATTGTGCTGCCTTCCTAAGACTTTCAAAATATGGCATCTTAGTTTTAACACAATTCTACAGTTTGCTCCTTACCCGTAGTTAAAATGGTTTCCTTAGAGTGAAAATCAGTTCTCATCAAGCCTCCACTCCCTAAATCCCTCTGTGGCTCACACTGTACTTGAAATAAGAACCATGAATTCAGGAAGTTCACAAAGCTCCAGAGATGATCTACTTCCCCTGGCTCACACCACCCCAGAAGTTCCAGGAGTGTCTTCTGCCTCAGGGCCTTTGCACTTACTTGCTGGTCCCTCTTCTAGAACGCTCTTCCCATGACCTGAGCATGCTGGCTCTCCGCCTTCCCATTAATCTATTGTATCATCTTAGCAGGCAGCCTTTCCCAACCATTGGCTAAAGCAGAGGCCTTTCCTCCACTTTAGCACCCCTTTTTTCCTACCTGTTTGTCTCACAGTACTCGACACAACCTGAAATCATCATATACGTTCATAGGTTTATTTGATTTGTACCTGTTTTCTCCTTCAAGAACATCAGCTCTGTGAGACAAGAGACTATGACTTCAAAATCCTTGGTGCCAAGACCTGGCCTGGCACATAGTGCAGGTAGTTCCTGATACCTTTTTGTAAATGAGTAATTGTTTCTTCACTTACCAGCCTTGGCCCTGATCCCTGGAGAACCCTCTGCAGATGGTAGATCATCCCTAGCCCACACTTGGTGGACTTGTGCAAAGAAACAGGCAGACAAATCAAGTGTGGTGCTAGGCCCAAGGACAAAGGCTTCTCAGGCCCAGCTGGGGTCCAGGGTAGGAGGTGCTGAGTAAGGGGTGACCAGGTGGGTTACCCTCATGCCCGCAAAGCCATGCAGCTGGATTGCTCGGGGTCAGGGAGCGGTGCCCGTTCAGCTGACCTTAAGGCAGGGGGTTATACCTAGCAAAGATTTACTTCCCATCTGCCACATCGAAGGTCGCCCCCCTCCCCCGCCCCCGGCTGTGCCTCACTCCTGCAGCGGTTGCAATGCTGCGAGAATAACCAGCCTAGTGCTGCCACTCAGCCCCCTGGGCTCCAGCCAAGCCAAGCAGGCCGCCGCCACCCCCACCAATCTCTCTCCATGCATCTTTATCCATGGAGTCTCCAGAAGAGAAATGACTTTTCCATAAAGATTTCATTTTTGTTGGAGCCTATCCATGTCTTTTTATTGTCATAAAAATTCAATAGGAAACTTCTATAAAAGAAGAGGCATAATTAAAAAGACAGAGGGACAGTGCCAGCAGAGGTTGAAGATTAAAGACCGAGAGGCTAGGCGCAGGCAGGGGTATTTTATGAGCTACCAAAGAAAGGAAAACACACCGTGCAGAGAATGTGCCCCATCCACACCATCCTGGCTGCCTGAGGAGAGGCGCGCCGCCCTGGCTGGGACACTGGTCTCCGAAGACTGGGGACAGGCACTCTGGGCCTCCTGCCAGCACGGTGGCTATCCTGCTCAGCGTGAGATTGTGTGCACAGGTGCCGGCTGGAGTGGGGCACTGAACCCCAGGAAACATTGCTGCTGCAGCTCTAGGAAGCCTTTTGTCAAAAGCAAGAGAGCCCTGACTGCGCTGGAGACACAGAGCTCTGGGGACAGGAAAACCCTCTGCAGGTCTGTAGCCTCCGTGACCACAGATTCATGCAGAGGGTTTCAGCTGTTGGGAAGGGCACAGGTCAGCCCAGAGGCCATTCCCACTCAGTCCTGTGCCTCCAGACTCATCACACAGCTGCAGCAAGGGTCAGAAACTAAAAAGGAACAACCTTCTGGAACCAGACAGGAAACCAGTAGTCATGATGACCTCAAAAGAAGGGGCTCAGCCTTCAGATGGGAAGAGTGGCTTTTTGTTCTTGAAGCTTCTTACAATGTGCGTATATTAATTTTCAAAAAAAAAAAAAAAAAAAAAGAAATGATGACAGAAGGATCCTGTGTTAAAAATGTGGTGAAGCCCTGGCTGGTGGCACAGTGGATAAGGTGCGGGCCTACAAACCCAAAGGTTGCTGGTTCGAGTCCCAGCCAGAGCACATAACCAGGTTGCAAGCCAGGTCTCTAGCCAGGTCCATAGCTGGAGGCAGGTGAAAGGCAACCATACATATTGATATCTGTCTCCCTCTCTGCCTCTTTCCCTTCCCCCCTCTCTAAAACTAATAAATAAAATCTTTTTAAAAATGTGGTGAAAAAACTAGACAGATGCTTTCTAAGTTGAAAGATAATTTAGGGGCTCAAACAGAAATTTTCAACTGGTATGCTCCAAAAATTTTTGAAACATGCAGTACCTGACTATATAATCAGGGGCACCAATCTCTTTTCCCTTAGATTGGCAAATAAAAATTGATAATAGCCAACACAAGAATAGCTATCCATTGTGAATGAATCAAAATTATACTTAATTTTTTTGTCAGGTCTGCAAAAATTAAGTTTTTGTGGTGTACTGCAGTTTATGTGTACCATGAGATGAGAAAAGTTAAAAATCACTAGTCTGCACCCAACACCCTTCCTAGGAACAGTAACAAGAATCATGTCTTTGGCTCCAGCATGAAAAACAAGGGAGCTGGGTTTGTGTAGGCCGAGGCTGGGAGGTGTGAGCTTCTAGGCTTTTCTTTCACCTTAACAATAAAAAATTGGGTCTGTGATAAAAATTAGAAATGTGCAATGAACAAAAAGAAAGGAATCAGAGTAATAGTTATAAACACAACAATGGCTCACACTTACATAACACTTTCTACATGCCAAGAACTGTTTAAGAATTTCCTGTATTATAACTAAGATAATCTTAATATCAATACTATGAAGTAGGTGGCATCATAGCGTATTTTACAGATGAGAAAATTCATGCCCAGAGAGGCTAAGTAATATGCCAAGGTCACACAGCTAGTACATGTTAGCTTTGGGATTAAACTTGGCCACCAGGCTTCAGGGTCCATACATTTCTATACGTTGATGACATGTGTCCAAAGCATTCAGTGTCAAAATTCTTTTATTTGAAGAACTCAAATGACAGTGGAGAAAATACAATCCACAGACCCAAATGCATACATCTAAAGTCTCAGGAGCCCCTTAGTCCTCTTGTCGCCACACAGAAAATTCCTTCAACTGTCACAAAAGGTAGCAAGGACAAAGCAGGAACAAAGCACAAGGTTCTTTCAGTTCAAGCTTCAGGAGAATATGAGGAGGCCAGAATGAGGGTCAGCCAGAGAGATGAGATCTAAAACTTCAGCAGGAAATGGCCATCTTTGCTCAGAGTGCTAAGGGGCCTGGGACAGGAACACACCCATCCTGGTCTTGCCTGGCTCCACCCTCAGGATTAGCATTGCACAACTGGAAGGGACCCCTGGCCCTGCCTGCTCCCTGCTGAGTGTACTAGACCTTTAGTTAAAGAAGACTGAGTGCCTTCCCCACCTTTCTGCCCTTGCCTGGGCCCCAGTCCCCTCCTCTGAAAAGCCTTCCTTGCTGCCTTCTTCTACAGCCAGTCTCTGCGAGGCTGTTCCCTAGCACTACATCCCAGCACAGCACCATTCCCAGTGTTTCCTGGAACATAGTCCTGGCTGCACCATCAGAATGTGGGGCCTTGGGTCTTCCCTCTTTGCTGCAGTGCTGGCCTGGCCAGATGAAAAACCGGCGGGAAAGGGTTTGCTCCTGAGTAGAAGTGGGTAAACACCTATAGCAGTCCTGGAGGTCAGGGGCCTCTCCCCTCTCCAGGGTTGACTGGCTTCTCCTTCCTGTGCAACAGCTTACTTGCCCCCCAAGGATCTGGTCATCCCAAACCCAGGCCTCTGAGATGGGTTTGAGAAAGTCTGACCCTGAGTTGTCTCCTGGCTCCTGGAGACAGACTACCTAGGGACACCAGATAGATATATGTCCTGACCTTCCCTGGCCCTGCTCAGCCTTCAGCTTCCAGTATTTACTATAGAAAATAAATACTAAGGAATATTAATATTTGCCTGGATGTTGGAGAAAATACCAAAGAAAAGCAATCCATGCACTTACCTGACTTCAGTTACCTCCTGCCTAATCATAAAAGGCGGGAAGTGTTTGCCTTTAGAAATTCGGTAGACCAGTTGGCCTGCACAGATGTGCGTCCAAACTCAATATCCACATGTAAGAAATAAACATTATAGACAAACAAAGGAAAACCTGGCAAGATACAATCAGTCTATGTTCAGTTAACTGGATTTTGATAGGTTCTTTCTTGCCTGGCAAAGTTGAAGCATCAGAAATTATAGGCACCTAAAAGAGCATGACTGTCCCCTATCATTAACATTCTTCCAAGGTGGCTCTCTGAAGCACTTTTCTCTAAGTTTACCCTGTCCTGTTTTTCCCCCTGAACCACGGTAAATTTCAGGATCATTCCTTCACATTTCACATGTGCCCCTGCATTCAGAACAGTTTGATTTTGGATTCTGATCTCTGTATCCACAGAGACAGTAAGTCTTTGCGACTCCAGCAATCACTTTCATCTCCTTGGCCTCGGTAAATAAAGTAGTTGAAGATATGGCCAACAAAGTGACATGGACAAATTCAATGATAAAGTCTAAATTTCATCAGCAAGAAATACCCATCACTGCTCAAAGTCCCCAGGGCCACCAACAATTCTTCTGATTGTCTTTCTCCCCAAGGTTCTTATGCCTTAAAAGCCACACTTCACTTACCAACAATAATACATGTTGCTAGTGTGGGTTGGCCAAAAACATACTTAACTATCAAGCAGTAATACTGACTAGCAAGGGAAAACCAATGACTATCTCCATGAAAAATATGATGTAATTCTAACCCACAGCAATGGAATTAAAGCTTTAGTTATGGGCACCTGTACTATATTTTATATTTGGAAATAATGTTTATAACATAAAAATTGTCCTTCAATCCTGTACTAGCTTCATGAATCTGTTTGGGATCCAGGGATCTTGGATTGAGCTTTATTGAATCCGGTGGTCTCCAAGATGCTGGTATTTCATGATATTTAGTTCAAGAAATTATGGCTGAGGTGTCAGAAGACGGAGTTGAGGGCTGTCAGAGTGGCTGGGAATTAAAAGAGTAAATCCTAAAAGGGGCTAAAAATTAAAGTATGAGCAGAGAGGTTAACTGCTGCCCATTTAATGGGAGAAGGACTTTGAAGTTTGAATCCTACCGGTTTTTCCAGGAGAGATTTGGTAAACAACCTGGGAATCTCATTGAAATCGTGGTGTGGAGGTGGGGTTCATATCCAGGAGCAAAGTTTATATCTCAAGATTGAAACATTTCCCTCAGACTAAGGAATAATCTAAACAAACTCATTCTAAAGTGTATAAAACCAAGCTTTTATAACTTCAAGGTGATATGCCATAAGTAACTTCCTGCTATTGTCAAAGGAAGACAACAGAACACAAACTCTTTAAATCTATTGTTCTCAAAATCCAGTATACAATAAAATATTGACTTGCAAAGAAACAGAAAAATGTGACCCATACTCAGGAAAAAAAAAATCATTTAACAGCAACAGACCCCAAGGTAACTCAGATGTTAGAATTAGCAGACATGAGCCTTGGTTGGTGTGCCTTGGTAGGCTGGGTGTCATCTGGCTGACCAACAGGTTGCCAGTTTGATTCCTGGTCAGGGCACATGTCTGGGTTTTGGACCGGGTCCCCCCGGTTGGGAGCATTCAAGGGGCAGCCAATTGATGATCTCCTCCCTCTCTCTTCCTCCCTCCCTTCCCCCTCTCTCTGAAAATAAATAAATACGTGTATAAAATCTTTAACAAAGAATTAGCAGACAAGAACTTTATATTAATAAAGGAAGTTTATAGAGTGTAAGGACTTAAAGGAAAACATTGCTATAATGAGTGAAGAGATGGGGAATCTCAGCAAAGCTACAGAAACTTTTTTTTTTAAGAATTTATTTATTATTTCCAGAGAGAGGGGAAGGGAGAGTGGCAGAGAGGGAGAGCAACATCAATGTATGGTTGCTTTTCACCTGCCTCCAGCTATGGACCTGCCTGGAGACCTGGCTTGCAACCTGGTTATGTGCCCTGGCTGGGAATTGAACCAACGACCTTTGGGTGCACAGGCTGGGAGCCTGATCCACTGTGCCACCAGCCAGAGCTGAAACTTTTTTTTTTTTTTTTAATTTTTAAAATTTTATTGTTGTATTACATCTATCCCTTTTTGTGAAACTTTTTTTTTTTAAATAAAAGAATCAAATAGAAGCTCTAGAACTGACAAGACTCAGCAATAAAATATTCAGTGAACAAACCTAACATTAGGCTGGAGGCAAAAGAAAAAAAGGTCAGTGAAATACAAGATAGGTCAATATAAATTATTTAATCTTAAGAACACAGGATAGAAAAGACTTAAAAATGAAAAGGCTTCAGTGACACTTGGTATAATAGCAAATAGTCTGATGTATGTGTATTGGAATTTCAGAAGGGTAAGAGAGAGAATGGACATAAAAACTTTGTAAAAATATGGCTGAAAATGTCATATTTTGATGAAAAACATTAACTTATAAACAAAAAATCTCAATATAAGTTCCAAGGAAGATAAACACACACATACATATTCACAGACAGACAGACACACACACATTCTAGTTAAACTGCTGTAATATAAAGAGAGAGAGAAAAATCTTGAGCAGTCAGAGAAAATAATACCAAGACAGAGACAACAGGGGACCAATGATGTAAATCACACCTGACTTTTTACCAGAAGCAATGAAACCAAAGATTATGACGTGATAAATGATGACATTCTGTATTCAATAAAATATATCCTACTAAAAAAATAAAAGTGATATAGACATTTTTCAGTGAAATGAAGCTGAGAAAGTTTTCATCAGGAAATGTGAAAGGAAGTTATTAAGACTAAAAAGAAGTAACACCTTGGGTCTTCAACACAGAAAGAAGTTTCCAGGAATGATCAATATGTGGGTAAAATAAAATATTACTCTTTCTGCCTTATAACCTCTTTAAAAGCTAACTGCCAATTGCTTTTGTCTTTGTCTATATGATATCATACAGAGCATATTCTCTGGCCACATAGATAATTAGAAGTTAATAATAAAATTTATAGATAAGTTTCAATTAAAAGTTAGGTAACACATTTTTAAGCTTACCTATTATAGACCTAAAAGTAAAAGCCTAATACTGTGGAAGATCTTTGCAATCTTGGGGTAAGCAAGGATTTATTAGACAAGACACAAAAAGTACCAATCAGAAACATTTTTAAATGATAAATTGGTCTTCATCAAATTATTTGAAAGAAAAAAATGAAAATGAAACAGACAAGCCACAAAGCAGAAGATATTCAAAATATATGTAGCTGTCAAAGAACTTGTATCAAGAATACTACATAAAATATTCCCATAAATCCATAATGAAAGATACACAGCCCAATATTAAAAATAGGCAAAAATTAAAACTGATACTTTACAAATGGCCTATAAGCACATACAAAGATGCTCAACATAATTAGTAATTAGTGAAATGTACATTAAAACCATACAGGATACAATCTCTCATCCACTAGGATGCTTACAATAGTAAAGATTGACTACACCAAATGTTAGTGATGATATGAAGCAACTGGAATTCACATACTTTGCAGTTGTGAACATACAATCACTTTGAAAAATAGTTGGGCAATTATTTATAAGTTAAAAACACACAGAATGGATAGCACAGTGGATAAGGTGCCGGCCTGCAAACCCAAAGGTCACAGGTTCGATTCCCCAGCCAGGGCACATAACAAGGTTGCAAACCAGGTCTCCAGTCAGGTCTGTGGCTGGAGGCAGGTGAAAAAGCAACCATACATTGATGTCTCTCTCCCTCTCTGCCTCTCTCCCTTCCCCTCTTTCTAAAAATAATTAAATAAAATCTTTTAAAAACCCAAAAAAACAGAGAATGACCTGGCAATATTTCAGCTGTGTATTCTCTCAAGAAAAAAAAAATATTAGTCTACAAAATGATTTGTACATATTCTTAACAGCTTTGTTCATACTATTTCAAAATTGGAAATAATCCACATGGCCACCAATGACTGAATGGATAAACAAATTGTGGTATAATTGTATAATTAATTACTTCTCAGTCAATCAGAGGTTAGGCACAAGTCACCTCAGAGTTTAGGGCTGTGCCCGTGGTGAGACAAGCAAGAGTAACCCTAGACGTAGGTCCAAGGCAGGAGGACACGATGAGGCTAGAAGTCAGCACCTGAAGACCAGGAGTAAGGGGCCCTGCTTCCTGGTGAAGACAGACCCTCCTCTCTGCAGGCCACAGGGCACACAAATCTACCTCTGGCACCTGGGTGGCCTCTGGAAAGAAGGAGGGAAGGTGAAACCTTGGATAGCATCAGAAGCTTAGACCACACTGGGTCTAAGTTTTAAAACAGGAGAAGTTGAGAAATCTTCAGTTTGTAAAATGAAATGCCTTGTTACTACCAATAGAAACAGGGCCTTGCGTGCAAGATGAATTAAGATATAAAGAAGGTGAAAGGTTGTTTTGTTTTTCGTTTGTTTGTTTGTTTTTGCATTTCTGACACGCAGTCAGCCTATTTGTGTATTTATAGAAGATTTGAATGTCAGAGAGGCCCTGAGTGAAGCAGCCTGTGAGAAGAGAAAAGGAAGGGACACACGGCCTGGCCCTTCAAGAACTCCAGATGCAGAACGTGGAGGTTTCTGTGCACTAAGGTGCACTCTGTTAACAGCACATGGCTGCAGTGCTTCACTCTGCTGTGTTAGCTAGCCATCACCTGCCCTCCCTTTGAAGTTCAAGTGCATTCCAGTGCAGTTTCAGCTCTAGAGAAAAGATTTTTTTCACACTGAATTGGTACCAACTCTGAGAAATATGTCTACATTTTGTGAAATATTAAAATGCATTGTTACAATAAAATCACATTGCTCTCATGAAACCCTAAAGATGTTTAAAGGTTCATCTTCCACTTCAGAATCCAAGGTCCTGGAGAAGCATGTGCTTTTGCTCTAAGAGGCAAAGGTAGGGTGGTCCTGCCCTCCTCCATCCTGCATGCCCTCATCCCCAGCATAACCAGTGGGGGAGGGGACATCTCAGTGGCCCCCGGGGGCTGACAGTCAATGCCAGAGAAGAGAATTCTAAACACAGGTTGGAACTTGAGTGACCAAGCATCCCGGTGAGCCTGGGACTGTCCTAGTTTTAGCATGGAAAATCCCACATCGCAGGACATCTCTCAGGTCTAGGAGAACTATGCTTTGGTCACCGAGCCAGTAGGTCAAGAATTGCAGGTCAGAGGCTCTCCCTCACCACAGGGTAGCTGCCTCCTACTCTAGAAACTTGTAGGAAAGGCTGCCTGATTCTGCCTCCTCGTTGGTGCCCCACCTGCCCCAGCACACTCTCCTGGCTTTGCTATCTTTGATGTCAACCCCAGCCCACTGCAATCTGTCTGTCCTGGCTTTTCTTGGTAGCTCCAGCCTAAGAACACCCAAGCAGACCCAGAGATTTTTGTTTGTTTATTTTTATTTTTTAAAAATTTTATTGTTGTTGTATTACATCCATCCCCTTTTTGCTCCCCTCTGTCCCCCTCCCCACCCTGTTTGTTTATTTTTTAAAGATTTTATTTATTTATTATTTTAGACAGAAGGGATGGGAGGGAGGAAGAGAGGGAAAGAAACATCGATGTGAGAGAGAAACATTGATCAGGTGCCTCTGGCATGTGCCCCAACTGGGAACTGACCCCGCAGCCCAGCCATGTGCCCTGACAGGGAATTGAGCTGGTGACCTTACACTCTGTGGGACAGCGCCCAACCAACTAAGCCACAAAGGTCAGAGTTTTAAAAGCTTTTATGTCAAGACATCTATGATTTTCCTAGCTATCCATTCTGATGATAAAGAACATCTTTTATTTATGGTGGTTGTTCGATTTAGAGCTATGTAATTCCAAAATGCTTAAAACCTATGTGACAGCAATACTGTCTTCACTATTTTGAGTTCTCTTACCCTCGAGTAGAAACCCAATTTTGGGACTTGAGTTTTAATCTTTCTAGTACATGTGATCCTGGTGGCATAAAACATAGTAACAAAAAGAAAAACCTGGGCGATGTTCACAACTCTTCAGCTGCCTTGCAGGGGGTCATCTCTGAGGCATGACTGCAGCTCTAGAAGGACCGTAGCAGCCCACCGACAAAAGGGGGTCCGGACTGCTGCTTCATTCACTCATTCATTCACTCATTCAACAAATATATGTACGGCTGCATGTTGAGGGGCTTCCTAGATGAAACGGAAGCAAAAGCCCTGCTGGCCCGGCATTGTCCAAGGCTCCATCCTGTCACAGCTGAACCTCACACCCATTCTTGTTCCCTAAACATCCTACAAACAGCAGTGCAAGGGTGTGTTTCATGAGCAAATACAGGGAAAATACAAGCGTTTCTTCAACCACCATAGGGCCTGGCTAGGTCTGAACATTAGACTGACAGAAACGGGTTGAGAGGAGAAAAGCCCGAGAGCCTCCATGTGGAAATGAAGACCCAGAGAATATGAAGCTGGGTTTGGGGGAGAGGTAGGTGTCATGTACAGAGAATAAATTGGGGCAACTTAGTGAGGCCTGTGTGTAGGAGTCTTCTTGGTGTCCCTTTGCCCTTGGAGATAAGGATGTGCCTTTCTTCCAGGTGTAGGGAAAGCACGTCTCACCTGAGGGTTTATGACCTGTGTCAGGAAAGAGGGGTAGGGGGTGAGGTCGGGGCAGCCTTCCAGTTTCTGCCCCTTTCACAGATCTCTTCAGCTTAAGCTGTTCAATGTGCCCAGGTGCTGCGTATTGAGGTAGTGTGTCCTGAACCCAGCAGGGCTCTGACAATAATGAGGCTGTCTTTTGTCCTGGAAGAACCTTTCCTTGTACAATAGAGAACCAGGGCAGAAGTAGGTGACATCAGCCCCATCAGCCATCCTCACGCCTCCCCCCAGCACACCTCAGGCACATTCCTCATCGACAGGAACCAAGCCAGAGGCCAAGCCCGATGACCACCATGATAGAGTAGCTCATTCTTAAGAATGCCCTAAAATGAACGATCCAGCTCTCCATTACTTCAACCCATTAGGCAATCCTTGTATCACAGGCCACGGAACAGAATCTGCATCTCTGAAGCCCGCCACAGAGAATGGCAGTTCCCTGAATCACGAGCGGGTCGGGTCTCAGGGCTTGGGAATGAGCAGGCCCCAAGGGGTACCTGGGGGGCCATGGTGGATCCGGCATGAAGAAGCCGGAGTCACGTGACCAGGGCCGCTGTCTCACTGAATGGCGTAAGCATCCAAACCCCAGACACCTGCGTCCTGTTGCCGGCGCTGTGTCAGTGCTCACCCCCGAGCTGTACCGAGAGGGAGAGGAAGCTCAGGAGCCTCCAGCTGGGGTAGTGAGACCATCCCCTCCCCGAGGAGTCACACAATGGAAGGAAGCACTGCCCCAAAGGAAACTGGGTGCTGCAGAGGTGGAATAATGCTGGTGGCCCTGGAGACACTGCAGTTGTCCTGACAAGGTTTCCTAGCACCTTTGTCACTGGGTATCATCAAGGACCACTCAGGAATGGAGGCTCCTCTGGAAGCTGGAGCCATCAAGGACTCCATCAGGGGCTCCCAAGAAAACAACCCCTTGACTTGAGCTCAGTGAACTTGATTTTGGGCTCTGGCCTCTAAAACTGTCAGAGAATACAGCTGTGTTGTTTTAGGCCCCCAAGGCTGTTACGACAGCCACAGGAAACTGGAACATGGCATGAGAAAAGCAGGCAGGTGGGGGCAGGATGGTGGTGAGGAGGACCAGCGGCTGACTTCATATCCTGGGACCCCGGACCTGCCTCCTGCTGGGGAACCTCTTCCTGGTCACCCAACCCTGACACCTCCCTGTACAGGAGGATTCTCCAAGGCACAGAGGAATCCGGGACAGGCTGTGGTCTTCCGTTAGCTCAAGTGGCTGCTCACTGCCTTCAGCCTCCAGCGGGTGAGGAGGCCACCCTGGATGTGGGGCTGGCTCACTGCCTGGGTGCAGTGCGGTAGCCGGGAGCCCTGACAGGTGAGCTCGTGGGCCGTTGCTAGCCCACGCAGGCCAGGGAAAGCTGTGAGAGCTTCAGAGTCTGACCTGGCAACTCCAAGTTCCTGCAAGTATGAACTGGCTCGTGGACCACAGGAACAAACTTCTATTGGAAACTTCCAAATCAGAGAAGAAGCTGCTAAAGGCCTGGAGGGTAAACCAAGGTGCGGCTATCAGACAGATAGTGACCCCAGAGCCTCAGGGACACGACCAGGTCATGCCTATCCTTTCAAACATGCACAAAAAAGCGCAGGTGGCAGTGAAAGGCTAGTGCTGACCATTTTGTTTCATCCTAGGGCCCAAATTATTTGTCGCAATGGTTTCTTATCACAACTGGGTGTAAAGAGGGGGAGGGGAGACATCTAGCAACTCACTGTGGGGGAGGTAACTTGGTCACAGCCCCCATGTACTGAAATGGCTTTCCATTGACACAGAAAAACTTCTGAAATCAGGGGGTCTGTATTGTTTGCTTCCTTTTGCTCTTTTTGGTGACAACAGTAAAACTGTCCTTCAAATGCAGTCCCAAAAGACATCAGAGCTTGACAATGACAAATGGAGAACAGATGTTTCTGGCCCGTCAGAGTGGCAGCTTCCTTCTGGACACGTGGTATCTGGGACCCAGGGAGTGGCCCACTGTCCGGCCTTGGAGGCGCACAGGCCAGGCCCTATGGCCAGCCCTGGGCCCCGAGGGTGTGTAGGACCATGGTCAGCCTTCCCCTGACCAGGTTGGGCAATTTGGGGCTTTTAACAGCTTTGGGAATTAGGCTGTGCTCCTGAATGAGGAACTAGGGCAGGTCTGATTTCCCAACAGGGTCAAGCTCAGCTCCCAGAGTTCTCTCACCCCTTCCCCCCACCCCAAGGTCTGAGAGGCAAGGGAGAGAGGAGGGTCTGCCTTCCTCAGGACCCAGAGCCAGCTCAGTGGCACTATGCCACTGGCACCACCACTCACTTTCCCACAGCCCTTCCACCCTCTCCCCTACCCCTCCCTGAGGATGCCACATGGCCAATTCCTTGCCATAGACAGAGGGAGTGGGACAGATCGGGGCTCATGGCCAGGGCAGCCTCACCTTCCCCGGCCTCCCCCACCCCACTCAGCCTCTGCCCTGCATTGGTGCTTGCCTCCCTCACGGGTCACTCCACAGTTCCCTCCCAGCCTCTGCCCACCGTGCGCTGGGGTCTTGCTGCCCCTGCCCTGGGAGTACTCAGTGGGGGCTCCAGGGGTTGCCCAAGTAGATGCAGTGGACATGGCCAGGACTGCTCCCAGAGCAGCTGGTACAGGGGTTCAGGGGAACCGCACAGGAGCCAGAGGGGTCCCACTGCAAGCCCGGAGGTCCCTCCACACTCAGCACCACTCCCTGCCCGGCAGGGGAGCAGCGGCAGGGCTAAAGGTGCCCCGATTCCCTTTCCCTCCATACTCACGACATCGTGTTCCTTAAGGCCTCTGGGCCCTGCTGCCTGCCAGCTCCTGGCAGCCTGCAGCCGGGAGGTGGGCTCTGAGCACAGCTCCCTGGGCTCGCCTGCATGTCCTGGCCTTTTACGGCCCCGGGTTGCCTCAGTTTCCCTATCCTTAAATGGTGAGAAGTTTAGTGCTTTTCTATGAGCTACTCGTGAGGATTAAATGACCCAGGGCCTGTCAAGTGCCCAGCACTGGCCTGACATGCAGGACTGCCAGTTCCAGAGGAAGAAAGGAGGCTCAGAGAGCCGAGCGCCTGGCCGGAGGGGTGGCGTGGAATTGGAACCCAGGCTGCTGGGCGGTCTGTCCACGAGCTCGCAAGTCCTCCACTTGTTGACCCTCATGGGCTCATAGCCACATGGCTGTGTCCTGTTGTCCCTGCTGCTGACACATAGCAGCTGATGCCAGAGGGAGAGCTGCTGGCCGCAGCATCCTCACCTGGGCGGGCGCGGAGGGCCGGGGCCGAGGGGCAGTGGGGGCCCAGCACTCTCGCGAGACGCTTCCTGAGCTGCACACTTGTTACCACAGAATGAGTCAAGGTCCCTTTCAAGTGGCTTGCTGTGCCTCCCTCTGATCTGGCAGCCTTCTGGAATAGCCAGGCAGCAGCCTCTCCCGAAGAGCCCCCTCCCTGGGCGCCAGCCTGCACACAGCCACAACTTTCTGTGTCCTCTGCAACAACCCACAGCGTGGGGGCTGCTCATTCCCATTTTACAGGTGGGGTCACTGAGGCTCAGAGAGGTCCAGTGAGTTGCTTTGCATCACACAGCCAATCAGAGTCAAGCTTGGGATATGAACTCACACCCTCCTGGTTCCCCCAACCTGGCTCACTGTAGGAGAGGAGGCCATGCTCCCCCTACCTGCCTGGGTTAGGCTGAGAGATCTGGGCACCTCTCTGGGCCCATTGGCAAGTTGAGGCTGGGAGGTGAGACTGCGGAGCTAAAAGAATTAAAACCAATTTCTTTTCTTTTCTTTTTTAAAAAAGATTTTGTTTATTTATGCATGTATTTATTTATTTATAGAGAGAGGAAGGAAGGGAGGAAGATAGGGAGAGAAACATCAATGTGTGGTTGCCTCTCACATGCCCCCAGTGGGGGTCTGGCCTGCAGCCCAGGCTTGTTACCCTGACTGGGAATCAAACCAGCGACCCTTTGGTTCACAGGCTAGTGCTCAACCACTGAGCCACACCACCCAGGCTAAAACCAATTTTTCAGATCTCAGGAGGAAACAGAACTATGTTCCCTCTTGGCAGAAAATGCAAGGGCCCCACTGATGGGGCAGTGTCCCCATGAACAGATCCCTAATTAAGAGAGAAGTCACAGTGCCACAGGGGCCTCGTCTCAAAGACTGAGGTTCCCTGGGTGAGGGAGACATCACAGAAGGCGTCACTAATGCCTGGCTTCCAGACCAGGCACTTGCAGTGGGGGATGGGGAAGCCTCAGCTTGGAAGTGTCCTTTCTTCTGGAGAGGAGCAGGGTGACCTAGGGGAAGGAGGGGAGCCTCTCCTGGAATGCACCACCCGAGACCCATGTGGGCCCCTGGACTAGAAGGAGGAATTCTCCGTGGGATTCGGGAAGTAGAGAAAAGGAAGCAGGTGTGTTCTAAAACATAAACACAGCCCGTCTAAACAGCGCTCGCCAAGGAGGTCTGCATTGTGATTTGCTTTCTGTTTTTGCTTTGTCATTGTTGTTTCGGTTTGGTTTAGGAGTTTTCTTAGTAATTACTACTAGGAAGCTCAGAGGGTCACAAAGTGGAAGAAAAAGAAAAGAAGAACAAAACAGGGTGATGACGATGACGACAGCTCACCAAATCAGACAGGATTTTCTCAGACTTGCTCGTCTTGTTGAAGTGGAAAGTGTCTGGGCCCAAAGGGCTCACATCTTTGGTCCTGATGTCCTTTGTTAATTTTTAAAAAGTAGCTTTCATTGAGAGAAAGAATGAGCAGCCTTACTGTAAAATATGACAGCCTGATAAATCACGCTCAAGGACCCACAGAGCGGTTCTTTTTCAGTCCAGGCGCTGCCCCTGTTCGCTGGAGGCCTTTGCTGGCTGGGTAGAGCCTTTTAGGCTTTCCGTTAGTTACTCCTTGATTTTTGAGAGTGGACCTGAGTGCTGGGGACTAAAGCAGATGCTTCAAGAAAGCTGGCCCGTCAGTCAAACCTCAAACTTTGCCACACACCTCTCTCTCTCCTTAGAAGGACCCAGAAAGGTAGAATGGCCCCCAGACCCTTCCTCCAGGCAGGGCTTCAGCCTCCTCTGCGAAGTGCCCTGCACTTCTCCACTAACCCCCCGCCCCCAGTTGCTAGGCACCAGCACCCCCATTTCATTGGCAATGGACCAGGGCTCCTTAGAGTCAACAGTCTTGCACAAAACTACCCTCGCTGAATGGCTTTCCTGCTATCCCAGCAACTCTGCACCTGCAAGTCCTGCCCGCTCACTGAGCCTCAGAAGGAGACAACCTTCCAGCATGAATGCCCCTCACCTGAGCTCCCACCAGAGTCCCCAGGCCCCTAGCTGCTCCTGCCTCAAACTTCATGAAGCTGCAGGCCTATGGTCTTGGGAGAGGAGGCCTTTCTATCCAGGTTCTCAAGTAAGGAGTTCAAGGGAAGCTGTGAGGTTCTGAGACATTCTAAAAGGCCCTAAACAGCAGCCTTTCAAGCAGCAGGTTGCTGAACCAAAAGTGAGGGATGCACCAGCCCCCAATCTCAGCCCTGTCTTTCCTACATCTTCCAGGCTGAGTACATTCACATGGGGTTGTAAGAGGCAGGGCCCCCAAAGTCCCCCAATGGACCGCAGTGTGGCTCTAAGGATGACATGAACTATTGCAGGGGTGGGAGCAACTGAGTTGGGTGCCCTCAAGGGGGAAAAGCTGTAGAAGAGGTAGAAAATTAGACAGTGTGACACACTTTAGAAGCTGAGGTCTAGAGCAATCCTCCCCAAAACTATTGCGTAGACATGGTCTGCACACAAGGTCTGGCAACCTTGGGAGATTTGCTCCACTTTCCCTTCCTGCAGATTGAAAGCGTTCATCAGCACATTAAAGGCCCCAAGAAGCCTTGCAGTAAAGCAAATAGTTCAACTCTATAATCCATGTTTTCCCAAATTTACTAGTCCAGAAAAATCTTCTCTGGCAAATGCTTTGCTCGCTCCCTGTGGACCACATACTGCAAGAACACACAGTCTTGCCTCTGATGGGTTAGACAGACCCAGTGCCCAAAATCCTAAGGTGTTGATAACACTTTTAATGATGTCTTGAGTTAAAACTATGAGGTGTCAAACTGTGGCCTGTGGGCCAAAGCTGTCCCACTGCCTGTCTTTGTAAATTAAGTTTTATTGGAACACAGCCACGCTTGCTCCCTTCCAGATCACCTACAGCGGCTTCTGTGCTGCAGGGGTCGAGTGGAATAGTCACCACGGAGGGATATGGCCTGCAAAGCATAAAATATGTACCATTTGGCCCTTTTTGCTGATAGAACATTGAAACCCACTTAAAGCATTGATTCCATCAAAGCCTCAATGTCATGGAAAAAATTAGATTCTAAATGCCTATAATCTGGACAAAAGCTGTGGTGGGTGGTTGATGTTAGTGGCCCACACAAGGTTCAAGTGTGAAGAAGAGGGCCTAGGAGGTGTGTGCACATGTGTGTGCATGTGTGTACATATGTGTAAATAAAGTGAATGAGAGTAGGAGAAGGGATGGGGTGAGAGGGAACTATTACTGATTAAGAATATTGAGCTTGGCTCAGATTCCAGCTCCATTACTGGGCCTCACTCAACTATGTGCTGGAGACATGGAGATAATGTCACCAGCTGGACAAGGTTATAGGCACAGTGACCAGATCATGTGTGCGGTCCTTTGCCATCTCCCAGAGGACTCGGCATTTCTTGTTACGTATGCTCAGCACAGAGCAAGTGCTTAAAAAATGTGGCTCCTGTTTAGGAGTTATTCAAGGGATCCTTAATCATATTTTGGGGGGCAGGTATCTGAGCAAGATAGAGCCCCCTTCCTTCCTGGAGGGATGTTAGGTGCTAATGTGGGTCACCTGTGCATGCCCATCAGCACACTCACAGAGGCTGAGTGTGGGCCTTGATCCTCACACACAGAGCCACAGGTAAAGCACCTGACCTGACCTCAGGGAAGCGGGTGGGCCTGCAAGTGTAGCCCGCAAACTAGGATGACCCCCCGGTGACTGGTGAGGTGAGCACGACGTTTACGCTGGAGCCCTTGGCTGGACTTGGGGGATTCTGGGGCACAGCTGAGCCGCCTGCTATCAGCAGCGGTCAGCTGCAGAGACTGGGTATTTATCTGCCACATCTTTCAGTTTTTATTGCCCTCCGTCGCCTTGTATACTTAATGGGGAAATTTGCTGAAGTGGTGACTAAGCCACAGGGGGAAAAAGGAAGGGAGTGGGGAGCGTCCTCCCGCGCTGAGGTTGGCGGAGTGGCAGCTGAATCAGACCTGTGCCCAATGCGGTGTTACTAATGGTTACTGGACTAAACCTGAAGCGCACATTGTAGCAGGAAGTAATATACGATGTTTAGATTCATGATGCTTACTCCACGATAGTTGAAAACTTCCAGGAAAAGGAGAATTTTGCATCTCTCTTTCAAAATACATTGGCAGCCCACAGTGACCACGTTCCCAGTTTGGGGCAAGTGTGAAAAGCATTTGAAATTCATCCCCCTGAGCACGGTCAAAGGCGAGTTGGAAGGGGCTGCCAGGAGGACAGGTGGTGATTGTGACTTCGGACCGCATCGCCCTGCCCAGAGGGTCTGTGTTTACTGTCACTGGCCCTAACGTTGAATCAGGAATGTCTGGCCACTGTGTCACCACACAGGACTCAGGGAAGGACCATGAGGACCTCAGGTTCCCCGCCAAGGGTCTGCTGGCAGGTGTATCATGGCAGGAACTTCTTGGAGGGGTTTGCTGGTGACTTTGCTAAGTGAGGCCTCTTGAAGCCACCCCTTTCTGCCTCTGTCCAGGGAGGTGCTGCTGCCAAGTCTCACAGAGTGGAGGGGGAGGCAGAGGCTGGGGACTGTGCTCCGGAACCCTTCCTGATGCCACATGAGGAGCCCTCCTCCTGCACGTGGATGAGGACACAGCTAAAAGCAGGACTCGAAGGTGCTTCTCACCTCAGTGCAGGAGCCCGGCCAGGATGGGTGTAACAGCCGTGCCTAACCAGCACAGGCGGGTGGATTGGTGATGAATTGCAGTTGATGATACCAACCAGGTAGGGTTGTTTCACAAATGAAGTTTGCCTTTTTAAATAATTTGATTAGAAAACCAGGTTGGATCACCAGCTTTGCCCCTTCCTAACTGGATCTTTTTGTGGCAAATGGCTTATTCATTCTGCGTCATCATTTGTCTTTTATACCAGAGATTGTATTTTATGCCACAGTCATAAACTCTGGCCTATATCAAGCCAAGAATCCTTCTCTTTATACAGGCATCAGGGGATCTAAGGGGCACCCCAGCACATTGTTCTTAGAGACAGGATTCAAAAGTCCTGCCTGCCATGAGCATTACAATTTCACAACTCATTCTTCGAGAGGGTCTTCAGCTTCCAGAATGCGTGTGTTTGCTTGTTTCATCATTTAAGCCAGTGGACTGTAACTAGTTTAAAGTCAGCACCACTTTTTTTATTTTCCCAGTAAGAACTAGAATTTCCTGGTTTGAACTAAATACAAGGAACACTATATTAGACTCAAAGAAACACCCCCCCCCCAACTTGCCACCCCTTTCCAGTAACAGGGAAAGCTAAAGGAACCTCAAATATGATGAGCAGTGTGATGGTGAGTTATTGAGGAAGATTTATTTACCAACGGAAGGAGCACTTTTCCATGTACCCTTGTCATAATAGAGCATGTTCATGCTCACACTGTAACTTGCAAGTATTTATGCCATTTTGCAAAGAACTTTAAACGCATAAAGCATGCACACACACGGGAGTTGTATTCAGTAACACTAGTAGTGTAGTCTTTGTCTGAGAAATCCCTATTTCATCAGCTTCATCATCACCCAGGAGCCTGGAGAGGAAGGACAGGCCTTGTGGAAACCAGACTCAGCCAACCCCAGCACCCCCACCACAGAGTGGCTGTCTCAAGAGCAAAGCACATCTGAAAACAGCACATGATCTTCCAATTTAATTGCCAGTTTCAATAGTTTGGAATGAATCGAGGAAAGGAAAAAAGATGGCATTAACCACAGGCAACTGAGTTGCTAAAAAGGAGTCTTTTATTGACACAGCCTTACAAATGAATCCTCAAACTCACCAGCCTCAATAAACTTTGCGCTGACTGATGCGCCTGTCAACTTGGAGGGACCTGGGCCAGGAAATGAATGAGATTTCCATTCTTTGGTATTTACCTGATGTCTCACCTTGTTTGCTTTGGGAGAGAGGCTGTTTGCAGAGCTATTGGAATGTGTGGAGCAGTTTGCTATCACACAGCTTGGGCCTTCCAGAAGCAGACCTCCCAATGAAGGCAGAGAACCAAAGACCTTGAGTCATGTTTTTCTGCAGAGCAGACGCCTCTCTCTGTGTGTGTGTGTGTGTGTGTGTGTGTGTGTGTGTGTGTGTGTTCATAGCATTTAAAGAAGTAATGTGCCAGGAGAACAGGAAGGAGCTGCTTTACAAGCAAAGATGAGATATGATCAGGAGTATAGGTTGATCAGATAAAGATACCACCCACACAATGTGGATTTAGCCGATTCTTTAATTTATTCTGAAAGGAAAAGAAGGGGGGAAATATGGGGAGGAAGTGTGTTAGGAATTGACTTCCCATGAGCCTCTGTGAACATGCTTTGTGGCTAGTTTCCATCCCATCTTTAGAAAAGGTGGTGCAATTTGTTTTATCTTCTCCACCTCCTCCTTCTTTTCTTCTCTCACTTCTTCTAAGAAGGTAGGGAGAAACGTTCTTAGAAGTACTATCAGTGATGCCCTATGTCTTAGAAGACCTAAAATGTTTGTTCTCAGTGTCCTCGGTTTACCTTCCAAAGGAAGCATTCTTTGAAAGAGATCCCCAGCATTTACCTGAGCACAGTGTTGTCGGTATGAATAGTAGGGAGAGGGATCCCTGCTCTGAGGCTGGGCTGCTATCAACCTCGGGGACTGTAAAGGACCCTCAGGGACCCTCAAGGACTCACCATCATCCCTTGCTACCCTGTCAATGGGTTTCTATTAGGAGCTGGCATGGAGATGGCTCCTGTTTTCCTCCAGATATTTTGAAGCAATTATGGATCTTCGGTTTTGACAACACCTTCAAGAGGCTTGAAGGCCAGAAAGTCACGTCTTCATTTAGCAGCTCGGGAAATGACAGGGCAGAGGTTAGACAGGTCAAGTGAAAAGCCCATGCTTAGGATCCAAGTCTTCCTGATTCAGGTTCTGTCATTGTTCTCATTTATCACAAAGCAGTCTTGCACAACCCGTTGGTAGGCAGGGTATTTGCAAACACAGATGGTTCTGTCAGTCACCTGCCTGGACAAAGAAAGGTGGCACCTGGAATGTGACAAGTGTGTCTTAAGGCTCATGCTTGGAGGCCAGGACTACAGATGCTCTCTCTACTTCCATTACAATATCTCAGAAGTAACAACGGCTGGGCATGGGGGACCAGAGTCCGCAGGGAAATAGCCGGTGGGGGCTTCTAATTAGAAAGAACAAATTGGAGTTTGCATTGGCTGCTTTTTGGTCTTAGAAACTTTCCACAGAATGACTTTCCTCCCCTTATTGGCTTTGTAAGTTTTTCTATTTTTGAATGGGCATTTTAATACACACTTTAAAGCTTATTTTTAAAAATAAACTTAAATAAAGCAACTTTGTTGGTGGCCAAATGTCTCCAGAAGCAAAGTTAAAAAGCAGAATGATAATATTCAATCATGTTCAAGACTGACAATAGCTAATAAAAATTGTGGGTTTTTTTTTTTTCTATTTCCTTAAAAGTCAGTTCTCAGAAAATAATTCATTTACTGTAGGTACCCTGTTTACCAGCAAGGTTAAAAGTTCAGGAAAAGAGACGTCAAAATATTTACATGAAAGCAAATTAGTGTCCCTATACCATGTCTGACTCTGTGGATTTTGGGCCAGGCCCTAGTCATGCTTGTAACAGTCAGAGGAAGTGGGGCTTTGGCTGCTGTGAGCTGCATTTACACCCACACCACACACATGCCAGACCCACACCCAGTCACATACACACCACACATGCACATACCACATGCAACACATACACATTACATGTGTACCATAGGCCCCACACTCACATCCATCTATACCTGACACACACCATACCCATGCTATACATATATGTTCCATCTGCGAGCATAAATGTTCACATGATCACACACATGTGTACACAGACATGCCAACATGCACACATGCATTGTCATTCCACCATTACTGGCTCTGCTGCTCTGGGGCCATCCTGCCAGAGCTGCGGGTGACCTGCCAACACCCTTCCTTCTTAGAGAGAAGATGGCGTGTGAAGAAGTTAGGGTTTGCAAAGCTTCTTGGAGAAATAAAAAATCAGATGTAACAAGGTAATCATATAATTTATTATCCAAATCTGATTGTCTTGGAGACTGAAAGGCAGAGCTGGAAGTAATTAATAGATATTGACTGATTCCTAATAGTCATAAATAGGGCTGTTCTGAACAAACCAGGGCATGGTTCCCTCACCTAAAGGAACCAGTCCTTAGAGTCAAGTTTGCTGCCTCTAGAGGCTCTGAAGATAAAATAATGAATAAGCATTGGTGAGGGCTGGGGCTGATCTATTTCCCTCACTTTTGCTTTTCCTGCTCAAATGGCAGTTCTGCTGGGGTGACGGTCTTCATCATTTCCTGGCTCTTCCTCTCCCCATCTCACTGATCCTCTGATAGCAGAAGGGAGGAAGAGCCTCCAAGTGCCTTCCTTACCTCTTAACTAGCTCTCCAAAAGAACCAAGGCCAGATCCATTTTCCCAACATCTGCTCCTCACTGAGAGAGGTGGGCACACCCGGGGCTTTGGAGGTCCAGGTGTGGCCAGAGCTCTCACTCCCTAGGGACCCAAAGAGAGAGCCAGCGGTTGTGCCTGCCTGGATCTTGGTGAATGCAGATTCCAGGATGTCTGCCTTTCTAATCTCTGACCACACTTGAAAGAGTGGCAGGCAGTTTTCAGAGCACCAAGCCTGTCCTCAGCCCAACCTTTTCATGGAGACTCTCACATGACTCTGGCAGGGGCGGGACCGCCTGGCTGCAGTGTCCACACTGAAGAGGCTCAGTGGCGACCATGCCTGCAGCAGCCAGAGGGGAGCCTAGGATGTGACATGGTCATTTGAATTCCAGGCACCTCCTGTTTTCAGCTGCACTCTGGAGTCTTCCTTCTTCCTGCCCTTACCATTCACAGCTCATTTTAAGCTAAAAAAAAAAAAAAAAAAAAAAAAATTTTTGCATCTTTCTAAAATACAAAGTGGCAGGATGATAAAGAGCTGGGAGATGCCAAGCCTCTTGGGATTTAGATCCGGGATGCATCATCACATTTCTAGTTATGTGATCTGGGTCAATCGAGACTCAGTTTTCTTAACTGAAATAAAACAAGGATGACCCCACCTCTGAGGCCTGTTGTAAGGATATGAAATAATAGAATGACCCTCTAGAGGTCATGTCTGGAGCAAACAGAGCCCTGGGTGGCGGCCAGGATTACTCTAACGGTGCTAATCCGTCTACCTGGGCAGCTACCACAGGGAACACAGCACCTGTGCACTCGTGGCAAAGGGTCAGGGATACCCAGCAAAAGGAGAGCCATGAGACTCAGGGTGGCTTTTGAGGTCCTGCCAAGTTACATAAAAAGAGAAGTGAACCTATGACTATAGAAGTGAGAGCATCACCCACAGGTCCACCTCCAGGGGGTCTGGCACTTTTCGTATGTGGAGAAGTCTAGAGGTCAAGGCTACACATTTTCTAGGTGGAGTCCTACTGGACAGAAGCAATTGTGATTCTGAAGCATGTTTAAGTCTAGAAAGCTGAAGTGGAGGCTTTGGTCCAAAAGCTCTGCACAAATAAGCATACTGCCTGTTGCCTAGACCGTGAAATTTTAACTGAGTCAGAGAACCCCATGTGGGGACTCCCGTAAATAAAGCCAGGACAGCTATGTCATTCCACTGCACTTCTGGTCTGACGCTGGCCCAGGCAACAGGAATCATAGACTGCTCCCACTAGGATTCCATTCCACTGGAGTTGAGTCCTCTGGGTGGCACCTCTGATGCAGATGTGATATGTGGCCCAAGCAGCATGAGGAGGGAGCTACCTGGTGCCTCCAAGCAAAGCATGTGTGTGCCGCCCATGGCCTGGGAATGTGCATGGAGCCCTGCCTTCGCCACACCTTTGTGGTGCTTGAAGTATGTGTGGAGCTAACTTCTGAGCAAACGACTTCAAGACACTGGAGTGACAGGGAGAGGGTCTGGAAGGCTAAGAATCACCTTCGTTTTCCAAAACAATGGTTCCTAACAGCTACAGAAGTGCGCATTCCCTCCGGCTTCCGGGCAAACCCAGAAGGTGCATTGACAGGCTTACGGCTCTTGGGAGGAAAGTGGTGGTCTCTCAGCGCCAAGGCGAGTTCTCTGAGAGAAAGTCATTCCATGCTAACCTCATTTCCTGTTTTGACGAGCTTCACCAGAACAGCCGATTAGGGGAATGCCCCAGAAAGTGTGTCTTGCTTTCAGTAAGCATCTGAAAACCTCTCATTGCGTCCTATGTATACAAGACGGGTGGGTGATGGTGTGACCAGGAGAATTCACAGTTGGTGAGACAGCCAACCCGAAGAGGTCAACCCGTGGCATCATATCAGCCCTGCTGCCCATGCGGCCGCAGCAGTGTGCAGATGGCCAGGCTGGCAGGGCCACCTATGAGGTCACAGGTGGACAGACTCTTCGGTGTTTCTCCCCACTGGCAAGTCTGCTTTCAAATGCCTCTTGGCATGTCCACACCTAAAGGAGGCTGAGGACTCCAAAGTGACAGTGTTGGTCTGTGGCTGGTATGTACCAGCTGTGTTCTTGGACTGTTTCCATGGAGAGCCACAGGGCCCTGTCCCATGTCCTGTCCACTCACCATGTTGAAAATAAGTTGGGGGAAGAAACACAGAAGGCATGTTTCTCAAATTTGCAAATCACACAAACCTCTGAGGAGAAAAATGGCCTCAGGTGGTGTGCTCACAGTGAGAGAGTTGGGATGAAACAAGGGAACTCCTAGGTTTCTTCTAAAAACAGGATACACCGCAGGAGCACACAGACCAGGGATGTGTGATTCTGCGTACTCCGTGCAGTGCAATCTGTGTCTTCACCTCTCTTTTTCACTCTTTCCGTAACATAGAGCTCTTTCTCCGGCTGGCAGGAACTAAAAATCCCTTCCCCGCTTGGTTATGGCCTTGTTGTGAGGACAAAACAAGTCAGAGGGGTTCAAGTGCTTGAAAAAGGGAAAGCTCTGAAATTCAAAATAGTATTATTCTTTGTCGTAAGGTGCTTTCCCTCCGAAAAAAGAAAAAAAAAATCTGACAGCCTGCAAGTGAAAAGCAGAAAATGATTCAGCTCAGGCTTCTGCCTCTCCGGCTTTAACCCCAAACTGGTTAAGCTTGCCGAGTGGCCTCAGTGAACCCGTCCCAGAAGCCTGGCCTCCTCTAGCTCTGCACCCCTCCTCTGGCTTTTCTAGAAGTTCTCCCTGGAAGGCCTGCTTCCTAGTAGCCTGAATTCCAGGATTACAGTAACCCAGCCATGATTCAGAAGCTCCCTTCCCAGGGGAGGCTCTACAGAGATGCAAACCAAGTGCCCGGCTGGAGAGCCAGATGATGAGGGTTAAGGTCTTAGACTTTTACAGGTATTTTAAGGTCTTTCCATCCCACTGGGAAGTGCTTTGAAAGCACATCTCCTGACTGCTGCACAACCCTGCGTTCAAAATGTAGATGAAAAATACACTCATTATCTTAAACTTCTTTTGGGCCCAGCGTGACTTCCCTGGGCAGTCGCAGGCTCAGAGGTCCCTTAGACTGAGCTGTCCAGTGGAACATTCTGTGATAACACACATGCTCTATGCCTGTGCTTTCTACCATAGCAGCCACAGTCACGTGGGCATATTTACATTTAAATTAATTACAATTAAAAATTCAGTTCCTTGGTCACATTGGCCACACTTTAAATTTTCAATGGACATGTGGCTAGAGGCTATCATTGGACAGTACAGGCCTACCCAGAAGTTGTCAGCCTAGCCTACATGATGGAATTACCTGGGGAGTATAGGGTAGTGGAGGGCAGTTTTCAGCCCCCCTCAAAATTCTGATGTGACTGGTCCTGGAGGAACCCAGTCACTTAAATTTTTAAAAACTCCTGGGTAATTCAAATGTCTGGCCAGGGAGCAGAATCATTTAGAATTTTGTGGTCAAATCTCTTCTGCTTCTTCTCCTGTTACCCTCATGAGCTAATTATCCTACGAACTCTGCATGAGTAGTTCCTGCTTCTCCCTGAGTCTATGACTTCCAGCTCCTCCAAGTTATAACTATTTTAGTGGGTTAGTCTTTGAAATGCTCAAAAGCACAGGTAAGGAGTGACCAGGTAGGAGGAGACATTCTTCCCAACAGGATCCCCCCTTGTTCCAGGGCAGGGGCATATCCAGAGGGGCTGTCTTAGGTCTACGTGAATAGCCACAGCATGTCCACAAACCCACAGCTGGTCCTGGGCTCCTTGTGTTCTCAAGGGCTTCGTCTTGCTATCCTCAGCACCCTCTACATTGCTTCTTCCTCTTCTAGAACCAGGAGAAGTAGAACCAGCAGAGGGGAAAAAATGAAAGAACCTCCAGACAATGTGGGATCTGTGGAACCATGTCACCTGGTCCTCTAGTGTCCTTCTGGGGGAAGTACCATCCAGAGGATTCAGGTGGCTCACTAGGGACAAGAACTGGCAGAGTGAGGCTAACAGCCCATACTCCAGATGCCTCCAAAGACATACCCCTCCACTACATGGTCACCTGTAACATCCCAGGATTGCAAGTAAATTAAATTGATTACCAAGGCAAAGCTTGGTTCAGATGAGAGTCTGATTATTGAGAGAGCACATAGCTCATGGTCAGCCTTTTCTGCCAGGTAGGTCCTGGCAGAAAGCCTGGCTCCTCAGCCCAGCTGCTTCGATCACTGTGTTACCTCATCAGAGATCAATGGATGCAGCTCCTTGTCCATTGAACAGTAGTTAGAATTCTGGGCTGCCCAATGCCACAGTGTTGTGATGAGAAGTAAGTAATAAGATCATGGATCTGGTTAACACATAATTAATGAACAGAAGGACAGGTGCTGGGACAGAGTGGGCAATAGACAGACGAGATTCTGCCTTTATAGAGCTGACATTGGGGGCAGGTGAGAAACCCACAGCTAATTAATAAATGAACGATCAGGAGAATTGTTGATAATGGAAGATTCTATGAAGAAAATAAAATAGAGTCGTGAGCAAGGAATAGAAACTCCTCCCTGAGGTGGGTGGCCTCTGCGCTGAGACCTGGATTTGCTCCGCAGTATCGACTCTGCCATGAACATGGGGGTGGGCGTTGAGATTTTCATCCTAGTCTACTGGTAAATTAATTCTGAGAAGGGTAAACAGCACCCTGGTCATTTCTAATTGTTCTTAGATGTGTCTGCTAGGTGTAAAAGTGAAGACTGGAAGTACCAGAACAAACTTTTAACGGCTCTTTGGCTGCCTCCCTGGGAGGGTCAAGCTGTTGACTCAGTCAGGGAAGAGAGGGGGACTCTACAGAGGAATGCTTTGACCTTTATCCATTTTTAAGGCATATTTAGTTGCTCATTCTTAAGAAGTCAGGACATCTAAATGAAATGACTTTACTGTCCACCTGTGACAACTGCACAGCCCCCCTGCCCTTCATGGACAAACCCCAGCAGTGCCCACTCACTCGTTCGGAAGCTAGAGGAGTCAGGGCAGCCGAGGCAGAGTTGGTCCATCCACTGCTCTGTCTTCAGAACATGGCACAGAGTAGGCCCCAAAGAACCTGCGTGAATGAAGAAGTGAATGGGTGACTGATGTGTGGAGAAAGAGAGAGAGGCAGAGAAGACAGAGGTTCCCAGGACAAAGCTCAGGGCTGATGATGATTTGGAGGTCACTACTGGCAGGCCAATATCAGAGTGCACCCACTTACTTCCACACGTCTTCCTGTGTTTTTTCTGAAATGCCAATATGCCAATACTGACTCAAGAGAGGCCTTCTAGAGAGGCAGAAGAGGGGTTGGGCAAACAAGGCTGAGTAATAAGAGATTCCAGTTTAACACACTTCTAAAGTTGTCATAATGATCTGCACGGTTATGACAGGGTTTCCTTGTGGTCCTACAGAAATTAATCTCAAATATAATTTGGTATCATTTAAATTAGGGTTTAACTATAGCTAAAAAGCAAACAATTTACTTACTTCTTTTTTTACTTTTAATGAAGAAAAAGAGATGAAGACACAAAGAGACAGCCAGCTAAATAGGAAAGCACCCAGGCTAGACCATGATCATAATATTGCAAACACATCATCAGCAGCAAATGCAGAGGCCCCTGAAGTCCAAGGCCATCAGTCAGGTCCCCAGGCAGACCTGTCACCTGCATCCCAGCAGCGGGCAGGAGGTAGACGCACTGGAAAGGGGCTGAGTCCTGATTTTTTTTTGTCTGTGTCATTTTCGATCAAGTGTGTCATAGAGCTTCCTGTTTCATCTCCCAGTTATTCTGAAACAAAAACATGCATGAAAACACAGGTCACTGCCAACCACACTGAGACACAGTCACTCCAGTACATGGAAACCAAAAAGGGAAAGATAGATTGTAAATGCCACGGTGAGCCGGGGATCAAATTTATCAGCATCTATTCAAATGGTGATAATCGACAAAAATTTCGGGTTGTGATGGGGGGTGGGGCATCATTTAAGAATAATTCAGGAGAGACAGAAAAGGCAAATATTCTCAGAAGCTCACCCACTGCCTATGTACTGACAAGTTAAGGTCAATGTTGGGGTCAGGGTCTGTCTGAGGGCAATTAAGGCTCTTTCCCTTGTGGCCCTATTGGCCCAACTGGAGACACACACAGAACTTTCAGGACAACCTGTTTGCCCAGATGATGCCCTGAGGCCCCTTCTCCGATCCAAAGATAGTTAAAAGAGCTCTCTGTGGAATTGCTACCTCATGGAGATGAGCAAGCAGAATGGTGCTGGGTTTTCAGTCCTCTCTCCTCTCCCATCCTAGTAGAGTTGGCCTCCCTGCTGTACATGAAAGCATCCTACCAGATAAGCTTGTGCCCGGCAGCCCCAATGAGATGGGAGAAGGCTCCTGACAAAGCAAAGGCCCTCAGGACAGTTCAACTCCAAGGACTGTGGTTCTACTAAATTCTGCTTTGCCCCTTGAGACCAACAATGGCTTGGCTCCCAAGGAGCACATGATTTGCAGAAGCTAATTTTCCCAAACAAGTAGAAGGACACTTCCAAAGACAAACAGAGGGTGGTGATTGAAATATAGATAGTATCATCATCCCCAAAGTCCACACAGCAACCCAACACACCAGCTTTGCGCTTCAATCTGCTACTCAGCGGCATTTAGGGAGGAAGACAGCACTGCCATGGAAGGGAAATTCTTGCCATGACCTCTCCAAGCCACCCTAACGGTCAGAGAAGGGGCCAGCTCTGCCCCTCACTACTCAGAGCTTCCTTGGGGGCCTAGCTGTCCCCTCCACATGCCCACTGCCCAGAGGCAGCCCTGAGTTCACCTCGAAAACCAGCTGCCCTGCCCCTCTCCATTTCCTGACTTTTGTTAATGCACAAATGAAAAGGGAGAGGGGTGCATGGTTTTGGAGGAGCTCCATCCTTCCCCAAGAGATTCATGCACTATGCAGAGTACCATAGAAAAGACCCTGAGAAGTTAGGAAATAAGGAGAGTGGTTCAATTAGGGTATTGTGTGCTTCCCAAAGAGCCCTTTCTCAGATGCCAGCCTCTAGCATCAGCTTTAGGAATGCTCTGAGGGTGGCCCAGCATGGCCCTTCTCCCAAGGGCCATCCATGGCACCGTGGGCTTCAGAGAACCAAGCTTGCCTTACAAAATCCTTACTGTCTGACACTCACTGACAGTTGTAACAGCCTGTATTTCATTCTTTAAACTCTGTATTTCCCCCTAATATCTTTGTCCTAATGCCCTGTACACAGGAGCTAGCCCATTCACACAAATGCCTGTAGCCTTTCTTCTTTTCTTTTTCTTTCTTTCTTCCTTTCTTTCTATAAAGCTTCATTCTAGTCTGTTGGAAAAACCAGCTTCCTGGTGTGTGCTTGCATTTAACAATCCAGAATATGGGCCCAAGATTTCATATGCAGAACCTTTCTGGGTGGGCAAAGAGAAACAGGAACTAAGAAATGCATCAGTGGCCAGTAGGGAAGGAAGGGGAAGCCTGGTTCCTTTAGTTTCACCACCGACATAGAGAGGTGGCTTAGCGACCCATGCTCCTCTCCAGTCCCCCCACTTCTGAGGGAGATGAAAGACCAAGGGTGGCAGCCCAGGCTTCAGCATGGAACACCCGGCCATGTGGACTTGACCAAAGTCACTAAGGATCATCTGGTCAACCTTCATTTCACAGGCACAAAGAAGAAGGAAGCCACCTTCCTCCTCAGGTTACACTGGAAGGGACACTGCTGGGATGAAGACCTGGGTGCCTCCTACTCTATCCAAGATTCTGAATATCAGCTTCCACTGCAAGGCCTGAACTAGCTTGAGTTTGTCTGGGAGCTTTGGCACGAATGAGTCAATCCCCTGAGATTCTGTGTTGGCCTGGCTGTCTACTTATCACCCAAGAAACCCAAGATAGCTCATCCAGACACTTTAAAAGTTTTGCACCTACCAAAGAGCCCATCGCACA
Organism: Noctilio leporinus; assembly: GCA_004026585.1. Lineage (NCBI taxonomy): Eukaryota > Metazoa > Chordata > Mammalia > Chiroptera > Noctilionidae > Noctilio > Noctilio leporinus. The sequence goes on from PVIW01002824.1 coordinate 112,085, forward strand.
TGCAACTTCCCATGTGCCGGTGCACACTAGAAGTGGGTGCTGATCAGCAGCATCTCCCCTGCATTGGGACAGGGAGTGATGTGTGGTTCCTGGCCACACATCACTCCCTAAGTCTGCTCCAGCTTGGCTGAGCTATGCTGCTCCTTCAGTCTCTCATAGTCAAGGGGCACCAGTAAGCCCCACCCCCGCCCCCGCCCCCATGTAGGTAGACAACATCGTTGTCCCTTAGACCTAAAGAATAGCCTCAGGGTCATGTACATTCATACTGTGAGGGTGGTCCCTCACCAGGCACCTCAAATGTAGCCTGGGGAAACCCTCTGGATGCTCCCCAAGTGAGCTCCCAAGTCCTGCCATCTCTGTACTGATGGCAATCAGTGGAGGGGCTCCTGGCACAGGAGGTGGAGACGGGGAGAGAAACAGCAGCTCAGATACCCACCCCAGACTGATGGCTCCCCATCCAAGTCTCTACTCCCCAGGTGTGTGAGCACCAGGCAGGGGGACAGGAAGACCGCAAACCTCCCTCTGGTGTAGCATTCATGGTGCAGCCCACCTCATGCTGAGAGGCCACACAAAAGCCCCCAGCCGCCCACGGGGGACAAGGCATAGCTGAGCCTGCTGCTCACCAGGTCTTCATCAGCACACAGGAAAACAGCCAGCCAGCACTCACACCATGGCAGTGGCGACTCATGTTGGAGTCTAACCATGCTGGGAACCCACTTTTTAAGATTTTTAAGGTGATTTCCCAGGAAGAGTGGGTATGCACAGCATCAATTCTCATGAGGACACTGTTTTCACTGCTCACAAAGCTACAACCCGGAGGGTACACAGAAAACTTACGTGATTTGTCACAAACAAACTTTAGAGATAAGTGATACACGGGTCTTGTGTAACCAATGAGGCTGTTGCGCTGGTGTGGATGTCAGGCAAGGAGTGAGGAGCCCACACTCCAGGCCCTGTCCTTCGGAGAGGGCTCCCTTTTTCAGGGCTGAAGCCACATAAGGCTGAGCAGACTGAGAAGCTTTCCCGAGGGGACCTCCCCTGAGAAGCGGTTTTGCAAAGTGTTCCACGCATCACTACAGACCTACAGGCAGTTCTGAAAACTCTGCATCCCTCGACGCCCCCGTCAGCAGATTGTGAGCTGGTCCCTGGGCTGCCCCGGAACTCAGGCCATTCTTCCTGGCCAGTCAGTGAGCAATCCAGACTCCGGACACTGCTCCTGAGGGGCACCCCTTGCTCAGCATCCCTGCCGTCCCTCAGGCTCCCGCTGCTAGGACCATCTCTCTCTCCCAGGGGCCAGGCAAGTTCAGCGATGAGGAGTAAGCAGCGCCCAGGTCCCATGTGGCACCCTGACGTTGATGCTCAGCCACCTGTGGGGACGAAGGGGCACTCATGGTTGATTCCAACCCCCTGACCCAGGGGGAACCTTGGAAGTTTGCCCATCTCTGGGCAAAGAGTCCCTCCCTCCGATTATACCAGAGATGGGGATGGGCACAACGGTGGGTGACGCACAGTCTCCCCTCACTAGGTGATTTCCTGGCCTTGCCACCCTACCCTTCATCATGGCCGCTTTTTCTATCTATAAGAGAAATAGGCAGATATTATATAATATCTACATAATTTTCAAAGAACTAGCCCTCAAAAACATTTTAGCAAATCTAGTCTGATGGACACGGTGGCAAGTAACCTTGGTGTATGGCTACTGAGAGATGCAAAGGGCCTCCTGAAAGGCTAGTTTGATGCCCAAGGTTGCACTCGGCGACAGAGGAAAATACGGACAGTCTGAGGCCCCATGAGGCTTTTGGGTGCCTGATCACCGACGGACATGTCCCTGGGAGTGGCTCCCCGCATGAGCCTCTGGACCAACAGCATTACGTAACCTTCACTTCATTAGAAACGCATACCACAGGCCTTGCCCAGACCTTCTAAATTGGAAACTCTGGGAGTGAGGATGAGGAAGCTAATCTGTTTTCATAGCCCCCTGGCCCAGAATCACCACTGGCAAATGTCACCGGTTCCTTGTGACACTCCTGTACATCAGCCATGGGCTTGGTGCCTCGTGGCTGTGCTGACGGTAAGTGGGCCATCGACTGATGTTCTCATTTTAAAGCTCACCAATGGCTCTCCCCTGAGAGCCCCGCAGTAGGGGGAAAGAGCAAGCAGCCCAGAAGCCATGCAGATGGTCCCCAAGTGTTTGGGTGACCCGGGGAGAAAGGTCAGCCTGCTCCATCCCTTATCTCCCTTCCTGGGTGCTGCTCCTGTGCACGGCCAGGGCTGGGCGCCGCGGGGCACTCCACCTGCATCAGTAGACCATCCCTGGTCATCACTTTCACCACTGGCCTAGTCGCATGCTCCCTGGGCCTTCCTCCCTCTGCTCTCAGGCCAGTTTGCCTGAGGAGAATTCTTGAGCCCTGAGGGCTACTGGCATGTCTCTCAAACTAGAGAATAGAAAATGGGTTCACCACCTTGATCTGCCACCCTGGGAAGGAGGGGGTCAATGGTGGCTCACCTGACATCTGATCCTGCCCAGGTGGGAGCACCAGCAAAATGCTCACCACTGGACGGCTAGGAGGCAGCATATGACCAGGCCAAAAAAAAAGTTAAAAAAAATAGTTTGTTTATCATTTTTAAAAAGCTAACCTCATACAGGAAGTATGAGAAGAAGGAGGAGGAGAGGAGGAGGAGAAGAAAAAAACACAGGCCCAGGCTGTAAGTGGCAGAACTGGAAACGCACACATTTGTGTCAGATAGACAGACATGTGTTACTTGGTTTCCAGTTCCCACTTTGTGGGGGTGGTGGGAACAGGTGGGGACTTACCAAGGATGGGGATAGGGCAAGGAAAGGGCCCGTGAGTCACGAGGCACAGCCTTGCCAGGCACAGGGCGGTGTGCGTGGTGGGACCAAGTCCAGATCAGGGCCTCCCTGCAGGTGTGACTGTCCCAGTCAGACAGGGAGAAGAAAGATGCCTAAAATGGAAACTGCTGCCGGGGATCATCCCACGCACCTGCCCCTCCTGTCCCACGTTCTGTCCTCCCATGTGTTTCAGGTTGAAGTCACAGGAGTTACAAGACTGTGACCATCTCCCCCTCACCCCTTCCAGAAGGGCAACCCTAACTGCAGTCAGTGGGGAGACACCAGCCCAGTAGCCCTGCAGCCCTTCAGGACCGCAGGCTTTCATCGGTTTTGGCTTAAGAACACTGAGGCAACTGAGGCAAACAGGGATCAAGTCAGGTGCAGAACAGAGCCACCTGCCCTCTCTGAAATGTGGCCCAACTGGATTTTAAAAATAATTCTTATCCACCCAAGAAATAGAGTGAGGAAAACAGGAAAGCTGAAGACATTTCCTCGTTCACTAGCACAGACCAGGAGGAGGATGGGGAAGAAGAAGCCTCCCCCCATAACACTGATGAACACACATTTCAAGTCATACTATCACTGTCAAAGAAAGCCAAGGTCTTAAAAAAGAAAGAAAGGCAAAAAGACAGAAAGAAAAGAAAAAGAAAAAAAAATTGCACACCAAAATCTCAAAATAGAACCAAAACCTGCAAATCATACTCAGGAATCTATTGTGAACCATGTTGAAGCACCCTGTTGAAAGGTTAATAATTTTCCTACCGAAACTGAATGTGGGTTGTGAAAGAACATTAAAATGAAGAAAATTTCCCCGTGGCTGCTATTTTATTATCACCAAAGCCATCGGGTTTCAGTTTGAGTTATTTGTATTTATTTATGAAAACAAAGATTAAATAAGTACAAACATAAACCTCATCCTAATTATTGCTCAGGAGTATCTGATTTTTAAGACACACACACAAAAGAAAAAAACCATCTCACACACTCAAGGCAGAAGTCAAAACAGCAGAGGAGAGAGGATGCTGTTATCTCCTTCTATTGCTTGAAAAAATATATTATCGCATGTAAAACATTAATATTTGTTTACATTCTGTGAGAATAGTATGAGAGTCAATGTGCACTTTTAGTTATTGAAATTTCTGTCAACTGTGTGTTCAGGTAGAGAAGTTTTTTAAACTGCAAACTAGAACTTCAGTTTGACATTTGCAAAAAATGTAGCAATAACCTTATAATGCAATGTTAAACACTTGAAAAAATGAAATTGAATTGCTGATTTAAAAAATCAAATTATCAGCTGGGAGACGTCTGACCAGGTGGGGTCTGGATGAAATGTGGGGTGTAGGTGTCTCAGCTGTCAGGTGAGCAGCCTGCTTTCTGAACTCTTTAAAGAAATCCACTAGATGAAATGGTTAATCAGAATCGATGGGTGAGCAAAAACTTCTCTTCGTGTACTTCCAGCACAACATAAACATCAGAATGAAAAAAAAAAAAAAAATAACATGCAAAAAGAACTTCAGTGGTCTCACATCACCGAACAAACTGTTTTTCTACCTATTTTGTGTTGCTGGCTTTTGTTATCAGCCCAATCGGCAAATTGTGGCCAATTTTGTCATGGGTTAAGCAGACATTTTGTTCCCAAATTGCTTTTAACATTTTAGCTACCAAATACAGTTTATGAGAAATTAAACATGCCACAATACAAACAGAAAAGGTACCTATTCTTATTTAATTAACCCCTTTTTAAGGTTGAATTGACACACACACACACAATATTTTTTAAAAAGAATTCTAGTAAATTGACATTCTGAAATAACCTAAATAGACTTTCCTGGAAAAAAAGAATAATGAATGATTAACCTACTGACTAGATTTTGAAACCAACTACACGATAGTTCCCCGATCCTGACCACCGTGAAATCTGCTTTCAATGACAATGTAATTTTTATTTTACAGACACACACACTCCAAATATTGTTTGAACGTTGCAGAGCAAAATTCTAAAGGATACAATTGAATTATGCTAAGATAAAATAATCGGTTAAACAGTTATTTACTACGAAAAAAATGACACCCACATAGTTCATCTTATATATTAATATTGAAACCAAATGTTAGTCTTATACCGCAAATCATTTCATCAAAAAGAAAAAAAAAACTAGTTAAAATAAAAACACAGGGTTGTATTTTATGAAACATTAAATTTGATTATCAAAATGATAGAAAGCTGACAGAGCTTTTTAAAAATTTGTTTCTGCTTAATCACTACAACAAATTGAAAATGAAAAAAGAAGGAAAGAATACACGCTAAAAATACAAGAATTACTCCTTGGGAGAAAAGCAGAATTTTAGTCAGAAGACTGAAGAAAATCCTTCTGTTTGCCATCCCACATCATATTTGAAGGCATAGCAATATGTACAACACTTTTAGCCTTTTAAAATACCAGCATGCCCACACACTATATCTCAGATTAAACCAAGGAGAAAATGACACATTCTGAAACCATTTTCTAAAGCTTCTTTTCCTGATAACGCTCAGGCTCGTACAATCAAATTAATGAGTTTCTAAAAAGCCCAAACAACACTCCATAAAGAGACAGAATTGTTCAAAACAGCCTGCAGACACTTCTAGATTTTTCAGGCAAGAGTCAGAGTGTTAGTCCTTGCTATCTGCATTTAGAAAAGTGAAGCTGTTTTTAAGCTGTCTGTTAGAAAGAAATGCTACTCAGTGCTTTGGCTGAATTGAGGAACAATTTGAAAACACCAGTACATTCAGCCCAGTATTTCCATGATCTCAAACAATTTAAAAATCAATTAATTCTCCCCCACATTCTTTGCACAAATATGTATTCTCATCATCTATTCATATTTTTAAAATCTTGAAGTAGAAAGGAAAGGAAACACACCACAGAGAACAAGAAGTCATTGCTTCTGAAATTGGATTTCTTTAGAAAACACAGACCAGCAATGAAGAGAACTGAAAACCAGTAACAAAATTCAGGAAGAACACTGAAAATATATATTGGTTGACAGGGAACGTAGTGTGAGGAATTTTAAATCCTGGAAAAGACTAGGCACATGTGTGGTCAGTCCAAAACCTTCTCAGTGAGGTAGCATTTGCTCTGGGGAAACCTGAACCAGTGGAGTATCCATGTAACAACATCTTCTATCCAGGCTGATGTGTTCCACTGTGCCAGACCAGGCATGAAGCATGGGATTCAGAATTCACTTTTCATGTTTTTATGTTTTAATTCTTTCTACAGTATGTGACTATTCTGATACTGTAAAGCAAGAAGCCAGATGTGTAAAAACAAACAAACCAAAAAACAACAACAACAATAAAACCCTTGAATGAGCACTATAATTAAAGATGACGGGGCATAAGAGGACCCTGGTAGTCACCTAAATTTGTTACTTCAAGACATTTTCTGTATGAGTATTTTGCCCTGGTACATCTGTTCTAACCTCTACTCACTCTGCCCAGCATAATCAAACTCTCACATTCAGACGAAGCCTGACCTTCACCAATACTTGCCACTCTTTTAAACCACGCGTCTCCCCTTCCCCCGACAGAAGGCTTGGGAAATGATGGTGACTTTAGTCATCTGGAAAGAGTGAAACATGACATAGCCTTGAAGCACTTTCTTTAGAACCGTTGTCATTCTAACTCTATTTTACCACAAACAAAAAGGCCATGGTCACGGAACAAATTCAAGTTCACTTTTAATTGTATCTGTAACCCGGGAATTTCTTAAGAGCAGAACAGCACGGTACAAAACTTACATTGAAGAAATAGTTGAAGCATTTTTAAAAATTACACTTTTTTTTTTTCAACTATATAAATGGAAATGTGAACCCTTCCACATTAAAAATTAATGTTTTTAGCACAATTACTTCCCATGGAACTAGTTAACTTTTCTTTTTGCAAATGCATTTGTTGACACCAAGACTTTAAAGTCACATTGTTGTATTTAGAGGCACCCCTCAGTGTAAGTAAAACAGTTTTCTCTCATTTGCTTGATATACCTTTTTACTTGAAGCTAGTCTATCTTGTATGAAACAATGATAACAATTTTATTATAGCAATTTGGCTTTAAGGGTCAAGGCTGGCTTGACTATAAAATTAGAAAGACAAAGCTTCTTCTTTTTTTTTTTTTGGCAAGTAATAATTTCCAAAACCTAATAACTACAATTGGGAAAAGAAAAAATAAGACAGACAGACAAGGGTGAGAGAACCCAGAAACTCCAAATTCTTGACCTGGAAACAAGGGTCTTGTGCATTTCATTTTCTATTTTCCACAAAGAGAAAACAAATAGCTTTCTAGTCACCCAATAAAATAGGTAACAAGTATAAGAACTCTGCAATATATTAAATACTAATATAGCTAATGAACACAAACTTAAATTGCATTTCTTGTTAGTATGAATCCAACTCACTGTATTGGAGATGTGTTGAGCTGACACAGCTCAGACCCTGAACCTATGATTTGGCTTGTAAACTCAGCTTAAATAATTCTCCTCTGACAGGGTCTGCGAGCAGTTAAAAAGTTTGTGGATATCCCTGGACCATGAAGAGTGTAGTGTATTTCTGACTCTAAAACCTTTCATTGATGTTGGCTTGAAAGCTGTTTAATTAGCAGTAGAATTCCATCACTTCATCAAAGCCAGCTGAAAACAAAACTGAGAGAACAGCTTGTGGTTTCACAAAAATGTATTTACATGAAGTATGTTTTAAACGGAGTACAATCATTAGGTTCACTGTCATCTGTGATGTGCGGGTGGATTTGACATTTGAAGATGTCAGAGGTTGTCAGATTTATCTCTCTGGTCTATACTTAGTTTAGATGTAAGCACTTCTCGGAGCACATCTTGTTTTGTTGATTTCCAGCCTTGAAATCTGAAAAGACTTCATTCTTATTCACTGAGCACAAATCTTCTCCAGGTCCTCTCACTTCCTTACCTAAGATTTTCTAAAAAGAAAGTGGAGCTGGGGGTGACACGTAGAACAGAAGCCCACTTGTACACCCAGTTACCGGGATGGTGGCCGGGGACAGAGGTCCGATGGGAGGGAGGTACGGGCTCGAGCTTCCTGAAACAGACTCTGTCCGAGCCTTCAGGCCACTGCTGCGCTGCCGCTTGGAAAGCACATTCTGATGAGATGGACTTTCCCTCACTTAACACTTCGAACTGTTGGCAACAAGGAAAGCCCAGAGTGACACAAACCTTTTACCACAAGTTAAGCTGTCTGCATAGGAGTTGTAGCAAAGGAACAGTTAAAAAAAAAAAAAAGAAGAAGAAGAAGAAGAAGAGGAAGAAGAAAGAAAAAATCCCAGGTAAACATCTGCCCTCAGGAATCTTCAGCCCAGAGCCTGGTTCAGGAGCTTTGTCCGTTTGTTTAGCCGCCAAGAATGAAGGATTTCCATTTAATCGAGGGATCGGCAAACGAATCACCACCTTTTAACTATCACAAGATTGATGTTTGGTGAATGTATTAGTCACTCACTCACTCTTTTCCAAATGTCATTTTCCATCTTGCCTAATTTGTTGGGAAGGGAAATTAAACTCTACAACAAATTAAGGTTAAGACACGCCGTGGCAGGCCCATCTGAAAACGACCCTGTCTAGCCGATAGCACCCCGAACCACAGAACCCTGCAAGGGACCACACCGTGCCTCAAACAGAAAGGGAAATGGCCTTTGGTGTGATGTGACAACAACGTACATTCAAATGGGAACTAGGTTCCTTCCAGCCTAACTCACATGGCAGAGGTCAGGGGTATCGATCCCAGGGCACGAATGCAGGGGTTACGCAAAGTTAGCCACCCAGGTTTTGAAGGGTTACAGAAAAAAAAAATGTATAAAACTACATTACTCATCTATTACTTTCCATAGCTTGCTTTAAAAAGGGTTCCTCCCCAAACCCAACTCTTTTCACTGTTAATCATTTTGTTTAAGAAAAAAAATAAAGTAGCATAAAATCTGTTCACGTAGGTTACCGTTCAGCCCCAGGTGATCCTGGCCAGAGGAATTTTTCTCAGGGGTCCTGACAGACCAGCTGGAAAAGCAGGCAGTGCGGAGGTCCGGGACACCAGAGGACAAAAATGATGGCCACCTATCACCTGCTCCACAACTGTCTTAAAATCGCAAAAAAGCAACTTGAATTGATTTTATACACTCTAACACACCTGGACTCTGAACATTTATGTCATTTGTTTATTAAGAGCTCTCTTCCCCTTGCCTGTGCTGTGGCATTTGTTTGAGAAGTTACAAAGACCAGGAAATACCAGGAAAGCTGGTCTCCAAGGAGGGGTGGAGCGAAGGGCTTTTACCCTCCTGTCTGCACCGGGAAACTCTGCTTCTGGATCTGAGGCCTCTGCCAGAATGAGGTTCTGAGCCAGCATGCAGCTGGTCAGCAAAAATCAGCTTCATGGATGCGTTTTGCAAAGGAAATATAAGAAAAGAGTCACAACAGAGCAGTTAAGCACTTGCAATGGAACTAATTCGGGACGGCAATGCTAGTCTGCAAAATAAAATATGAAACCTTCCATCTCAGCAAACCCAAGGCACTTCCATAAAGGCCCGCACCTCCTTTCCACTTGCCTGGGCCACTGGCATCGATGAGATGCCAGCGCTTCAGAGAAGGCCCTGAAGCCATGTGTGCCCCGTCTCCCTCCCTCAGCGGCAGCCTTTGCTGTTGACACTGTCCCCACTGTGTTATTAGGAGATCCTGCCTACAAAGCTTTCTTTCTGCTGCTGCCTGTTGCTGGGAAATGAACCCTAATCCTTCGACAGACAGAGGCAGCAATCCTGACTTGGCAATGGGCACCAGCAACTCAGTTTGGTGACAAAGTAGAAAACATCCTTTAAAACATCCTCGTTCACATGGCCCTCAGGAGTGTGTATTTTCTTCATCTTAATGTTGGGTTGGTGCCTTGGGAACACATCTCCCGTGCCCTCTGAATTTCCGTCTTTCCCCGCCAACCCTCTGCCCCTGGTGACTGTGGGCCCTTCGAACAGCATGCTGTGGGTCTCGCTCACCCGTCAGTCTTTATTTACTTTTTTTTCTCTTGAAGAGAAAAGCAAACCACATCGTCAAAGCATTTAAAAACACAGCCTGGGCTTCGAGGCTTTAAGCAGATGGTCCTTACCCACAATTTATTTTCAAGCAGTGATTTGGAAACCATTGTCATTTTCATAAGAATTTATTTAGGAGGGTGACATTGTAGTTGTACCAATGACCTATATTTGCTTCTTGCCAGTGATCAGCGAAGAGCAACTTCTGTCCTCAAACCCAGACTCTACCTTGGCTTTCCACGTGGCTCTCCAACCCTTTCTTTGCCTTCCCAACACTGGCCACAGTCTGGCCCTGCTGAGCATCATGACCAGAGAGCTGGGGGAGACAGAGGGAGCCGTTCTCCTCTAGATATGACCACCCACACCAGATAGAAGAGCTAATGTCATTGTGGTTTGAAAGGCACCTCCTTGCTCCACTCCCTGGTAGGCTGGACTTTTTACCAGGCAACATGTGGTCTCATGTTCTGGCTGTGCCCGGGAAGAGGCTTGTGTGTGTGTCCATGAAACTGAGAGTGGGTTCCAGGCTTCCTTTCAGTCAAATGTCAGGGGTGCAATAGGAAAGGATGGTTAGAAACAAGTCTATCCTACCAGTAGGCAGCTTACAAGATTTCTCCCAGGAGAATGAGGGACTGTTTCTCCCTAATCAGGGTCCTCTCCTGCTTCGCCCACAGCCCCATTTTGGAGAAGCAGGCAGCCATAATTAAAAAAAAGAAAAACTTGGTTCCTGTTATTTGCTGCTTACCTAAGCCATCTTTTCTTCCTGTAAACTAATATATTAAGAGGTGGTTTAAATCATTGTTTAAATCATGCCTATTTTTTATTTAAGGAAAAAAAAAAAAGCCTCCCTTTTAAATTAAAAAAAAAAAAAAGACAATTTATATGTTGTTTTAAAAAATGCCAAGAAAAGAGGATATGAGGACCCAGATGAAAAAGCAAGAGGGGACAGGGAGAAAGGAGAGGAGAAGTTTGGGAAGAAAGGAAGGAGAGAAAGAAGGAAGGAGGGAGGGAGAGAAATCACACAGGGGCTGCTGACCTCATGCAGATACTCTGGAGGGAGCTGCAGCTTCCGCCTTGATTCAGACGTTTATTCCAGGGGGTTCTAAAGAGGCGGTTGTGGAGGTGAGCGGGGGAAGAAGCTTTGGTTATAGCCTTGCACGATTTTGTGGCGCAGGTGCAGGTTAGGAAAAGTGGCTCTTCCCTTGCTATGGAAATATTCCTTTGCTTACCCAGCTCTGTGACGGCATTACTTGGAAAGCAGGCCAGTGCGTGAAGCCTGTAAGAATTCTCTCAAGACTGTACACACAACAGCAGAAATCCCACTATGAAGTAAATCTCTTTGCCTGCAGGAGAGGAACAACTTCTTGGGGTAACTCAGGGAGGCAGCAGGGGTCATTTCTAGGTGCTTTTATTGAACTATGGGTTTAATGGAAAATGTTTCAATATTAATTACAACTATTTGGAAATCTGTCAATTACTTAGAAAATCAAAGGACTGTAGTAAAATAAAAGGTACCCCCATTTATGACCGGGTATGTCATTCCCAGCTGTGACCCCATAACACTACTGCAGAAACAGTGGTCAGGTTTGGGAAGCCATGGTCTTAACTTCAGGAACAGAGAGATGGAGATGGAGGAACCACCCAAGAGTCCGCAGCTCCAAACCCAGGGGCTGACGAGAGGGCGTCGGCTGCCCTGCCAGATCCACTGCTTGGAGGGGTGCCCTGTACAAACCTGCCACTGTTGCTAGGCCAGCAGCCAGGTCTGGCTCAATGCTCCCCTAACACACACCCCATTTGCTAGTTCTTCCTGCTCAGTAACTTTTCATCATCACTTTCTTTGCAATGTTGATAGAACTGGTCTGCCATTTTTTTGGTGGTGTTTTTTTTTTTTTTTATTTCTCCTGATAAACCCATTTCACACTCTGATGGATACGCCCCTGTTTGGAAGTTTATTTCTACTATTAAATGCCAGGACGTCCTCCCTTTGGTTTCACCCCATTACTCTGGTTTCCCTTTACACCACACTAAGCCCTTCTTTTCCCTCCAGGGTATCAGTCACCTTCACACAGGTGATGGTGACGTTCTTTTTCCCTCCCAAGCTCCGCATAGCTCAGTCCTGAGGCTCTCACTGCAGACTGTTCTTAGGGGCTTGCCTGCAGTCACTCAGGTTCTCTGCCTTTCTCTTATCTCCATTTAAGTGTTTCCAACCAAATGTGTGTGGCCCATTCCTAAAGCAGCCCAGAGTCAGGAAAATGTACAGATTAGGAGAAATATGTAGATGTAGGCCCACAATTCCCCGAGTCATTTGTCACAAAGCTGACCACAGAAATAGCCTGGAACCACCCTGACACTGAAGGTGATATTCAGGCCACCGCAGAGGTGGCCTGCCTTGCCCACGGTCCATCTGCCAGAGACATTGCCTGCCGTGAACACTGAGTTTTTCCGAGTGGCGTTTACCTGGGAAACGGTGGGATTGAGCATCTGGTTTTTCCCAGCAGGGGGTATCTCAGAAATCAAAAGGCAAGCTGGCTTTTGATTTATAGCACTGCCTCATTTGGAAAGAAAAAGTATGTCACACTTTTGCTTCACGGTGATGTCTGTCTCACATTAGGCATTTGTGGCCCCTTACTCACGAAATTTCTTCACTCTGCTGTCCCATTCAGAACTATTACAGCTGACACCAGACACGAGACATTACAATAACACCCTGCACCAGTGCGCTCTTTGCTGTCAGGAGTAGGTATACTGAGGACAACAGATTGTGGCATGGAATATCTTTAGTGTGAATTCCACCAAGGTGGAATTATTTTTTAAAAATCTAATGTGACCCAAGCACTTGTCTAATGATAGGAAATGCATACTAGAGTAAAAACCAAAGGTATATCATGGTTAATCTTGGGAATTACACTTCAAGGCCCTGAAGTGGTTATTGAAATTTGTTTCATGAGGGTCGAGCTCCTGAGTTAATTGAAACATATAAAAAGTCTTTGCCTGCATAATTCTCACACATAACTAACTCCCTGAGTGGAAAGTCACACGGAGAACAGTAGATGTAAACAGCCTATCAGTTGAAACTGTGTAGACGCTGTCACAGGCGAAGCTCCTGTGAAGTAGCCTCACCCACGTGCAGGCAGAGCCTCAGGCTGCCACTTGGAGCCCGTAGCTGAAAACTGCCACCCAGAGCCACTTTGGTTTCAAACGCCATCACCCTGTAACATGAAAGCCTCCCACCTAACAGCACTTTGAGGTCGCGGGGCTCAGAGGGACTGGCCTCAGATCTGGACCCTCACGGCAGATGCAACGTCTAACGCAGGAACCATCTAGATGAAAGGCTGCAGAATTAAAATGTCCTAGTGAAGGTCTTTATCTTGAAGCGGATCTAACCGATGGCACCGTTGCTCAGAATGAGAAAAATGACCAAGCTAGGGGAGGCAGCAAAGGGTCGCCTGAGAGCCCTGCCCCAGATGCCTGGAGTTCTGGGCTCACCTTCCCCCTCGGCTGTACTGCTGCCTCCTGCCTCAGGTCTGGGACCTGGGAAACCAGAGGTCTGAACCCCATGCATGCTCTTGAGATTTCCCCCTCTAATTCCTTACAAATCCCATCTAGCATCTAACTTTGATGCACAGTAATTCAAATGCCCTCTTTCCATTCCATGCATGCATTTTTTTACTAGGTCAAAATAGGCATAACACAAAATTTACCCTTTGGCCATTTTGTAAGCCTACAGTTCAAAGATATTAAGCACATTGACGATACTGGGTAACCATCACCACCATCCTTCTTCAGAACATTTTTCATCATCTGAAACAGAAAGTCTGTCCCCATTAAACAACTCCTCATTCCTCCCAACACCACCCCCACCCCCGCCCCCGGCCCTTGTAACCTCTATCATCATCACTTGCTTTCTCTTTGAATTTGACTACCCTAGGTATCTCTTATGATTGGAATTATACCTTATTTATATTCAAAACATCCTCAGCATCATAAGGATAGAACAGAACTCATAGTTTATTTGATACACTGTCCCCTTTCTGTTCTGAGACATGTAAGTTACACGAAAACAGAGTTGGCCTAAGTGATTCACAGATTTGAAAAGTGGAAGTTGAGTCCAAATATGTAATTGCACATAAAGCATATGAGAAGTGTCAGGGACTTGCTGTGCTGGTTTGGTAAAAAGACACTTTGAAAACTGGTATTTTAAGTCATTTCAGAAGTAAAGTGAACCAGGCTGCTATCTCATACCCCCCATCCCCCGCCGGTGAGCGCTCTGTACACAAGTTCTTTCTCACCACTGAGCAGTTACCCGAAACAACAGGAAACTCACCGTGGACCCTGCATTAGTCCCCGGTGACCATGACCGTAAGCAGAAAATACAGTGAGTAATTCCCCTGAGGATGGGGCAACTACAGTTGATTATTTAGTGTTCAAAAAATAAAAAGGAACCAACAAAAAAGAGAGGAAAGAGAGAAAAAGAAAAACTTTTCTTTGTTGATAGAAAAGGCAAGTTTTAGTTTTAAAATTCATCTGTTAATATCAAACACTGTTGATAAAGTTAGCATGTGTTTTGTACAATTTAATCTATGTGCATCTGGCTAATTTTCTTGACTTGTATACTACAAGATGAGCTGTAGCATCACAGAAGAATTAATAGATTGGGCAAGCAAACATAAAATATTAATTTAGTAGGTAAGCAATTGTAATATTAATATCATGAAATATGAGTGCATATGAATATAAAAATCATGGATTCTTTTTATTAAAGAGCATTATTTTCTGTATCACAACAGCAAAACATGTAAGTAGCCATATGGCAGTTCTAACTTGAAATATAAGTAAATAATTTTTGCCTTAGATCTGAAAAAAGTTATGTTGTACAAAAAAATATTAGGGCTGAACAGTGAAGAAAAATGAAAGCCAAATGCTGCATTTTTATTCAGAACTGAGAAAATGTTAGTTTGTTTTAATTTCTGAATCCTCTCCTGTTGGGATTCTTAAACAATGACCTTTTGACATTGAAAAGACATGTAAATTAATCAGCTAATATTATTTCTTTTTTTTAAAAAAGCCTCAGAGAGTTTGAATATGTATGCAAATATGATCTATATAATTATATGTTAGCTATATAAAATATATAACATATAAATATATGATATATAAATATATTACAATAACCAAGAAGATTTATGAATAGGCTTCATAGGAAGAAGAGAAAAATCAAGAAAAGTAAATTCTTGATTAGGCACAATTAATTGAAGTTCTCTTAATTATCTGGAGGGAGAGATATTTATGGAAGAGAATGGATTTTTGGGACCCAAAACCAAACACTAAAAACTCTTAAATTATGCCAGTGAGGTCCCAACTATTTCCTTTTTCTGACATAGTTCAGCCACCCTCTACAGCCCAATGACCCTTTTTGAAGATGAGCAGACAGCCAGCTCTGCATCCAGCTCACTTGCCCGTAGGAATTGGAAATCACTGGGTCACTGGACAACATACCAAGCCAAGAGTGGTCATTTAACAAAGAGGAAATAGCTATGTTTAAAATGAAAGCATTATCAACGTGGGTCTAAAGCAGACACAATTACCTTCGGAGAAAATTCAAACAGAAACAGATAGACTTAGTTTTTAATCTTTCCAAAATGTAAAATATCAAAAATAAAATGTGCTGATGAGGCTTGGTGCACTAATGAAAATCCCAACAATTTCACAACAGGGCCATTGCGAATGGGTGAATCATGTTGCATTTGTTGGTAATAATGTCCACATTTTCATGTCCCAAAGGCAGAATCTAGGGATGTGTGACCTTCAAGGACCCTGGGGTGGACATCTTATTTCACACATACCCCCACCAAACATTGTGACCGCGTAGGGGTGAGTGTGTTCCAAAAATAATCATTGATCACAGATTCAGCTCCCATTTGACTGTGAAAGCCACAGCGGGGCCGCGTTCTAAAATGTCTGCAGGAGAAGGCTGAGGGCTGGTGTTCTGGAGCCCTGGCATCTGTGGGCGAGCACAATATTTTCTAATGAGTAAGACTGAAATTAGTGAAAATGCTCCGCGTTCAAGAGCAAACTAACTTATCTGCTCTGTAACCACGGTGCTCAGTCATCTAAGAAAAGACTTACAATTATAATTCATGAAAACTGAGCCCAAATAGACAAAAGTAGCCTGATGCTTTGGGCAGAATATTGTAACCTGACTTCACACTTGGGGTTTCATCAAAATCTGTTCACACATAGGTAAGTGCTCTCACCTGAAGCATGTAAATACTTCATTGCTGGAACACTGCATCTTACTAATAGGGACCCACGTAGGTACATATACTTCTTGACTCTGAACAGAAAATTGAACGTTAAAAATAGTAATGAGAGTGCTAAATGTCTATATACTCAACCCTAGAGTGTACAATATGTTAGTGACTATCTCCAGGAGCAAGGGCTGCTGCACCTCTAAAAGTAAGGTGGTCAAATCTCTACGAATTAGGCTTCTTTTCAGGTTGGCCATAAAAGGTCCTTTCAACTGGGAGCTCCACAGGCAAACCTGTCCCCTGCCCAGAACCCGGGGGCATACTCACATACCTGACACAGCCCAGATCTTCCCCACACAGGCTGAGCCCAGGAAGGACCAGGGTTGTCTGATCCGTGATGCCAAGGGCTCTGCTCTTTCCCAGGTGCAGAGTACCAGAGGAGGGGTTCATTCCCCCACTTTGGAGATTAACAACAACACCTTTCTAAGAAAAGTCATCGGAGCTCAAGCCTGGACCCCTGGCGCAGCATCTACCCACTCGGCCACCGTGTTCGCCTGTTACTCCTGCCTGGGTCCATGCTGCTGTGGCCGCTGCACCTTTGCCTTCCCCTGGCTTTCAACACTGAGCTTCACTGAGTAATACACACAAAGGCAAAAAGACAGAGCAACTGTCTAGGACAGCCACAACTGTCTGGAGCCTTGCAGATGCCAGCCAGAGGCCCAGGCTTGATGGGGGCAGGGGCTGGAAGGTTAGAGGATCTGGGTGGGTGAGAATTCAAAGCTGTGTAATGGTGGAGGGGACACTATGCCTCCGATGACTGGCAACTTTCGCTGCCCAGCTTCCTGTCAGGAACCTTGCATACACGTCAGACACAACCTGGCCCTGCTCTCTCCCTAGCCCTCCTAATTCCTCAGCTCCTCCTTTCTGCCGTTCTGCACCCCAGTTCCTGCCTGGCCTCCCTGCTATGGGAACCCCAAGGAGACAGCACCCTAATGGGGAACAAGAGGCAAATGCTAAGGGTCTAAGACTCCAGGTACGGTTCTGTGAACCTTCACACAGAGGTGGGGCGACGGAGGAAATAACCCTGCAAGTGCAGCATTGGAAGGGCCACCACCGAGCATCACTCAAAGACTGACAACCTATCCTCATGAGTTAACAGGCCCAGCCCCTCCTGCTTGCACCTGCTGGAGCTTCCCAGCCGGGCTCACTGGGCCAGGGCTCACGGGGCTCTGGGTCCGGCAGGGGAGGGTTCCTTGAGGAGTGTCTGTTCTTGTCTGTTATCTCATCAAGTATCATGAAACTGCGTAACAGCTGCTGTGATTATGAAAGTCATTATTTTAAAAAAGAGAGAGAATAAGATTCAGATTTTCTGAACACCTTGTTCAAATGGCAACAGGTCATGGCTGTAGCTAATTAACTGCCCTAAAGATAAACAAAGGTTTGCACATTCCTATTAAATTGTTGCTCTCGGTTCTTTTACACACACACACACACACACAAGTCTTGTGAACTCAACATGAGGAGCAAAGAAGATACATTTTCGGTAGAAATGGCCTCATTTTTGCGTCCTTAAAATTCGACAGCTTGGCTCAGGACGAATAGAGAGAGCTTCAGGATGTCTGAGCAGGCCCCCTGGTGTGGCAGGCTGAGGCCTCTCCCGAGACCAGCGCGAGCTGCGGTGGCAGAACATGGCTCAGCCTTCTCATTTCTTTATTAACACCACCACCTACAGGAGCTGCTTTGAATAGGCTGGTGCAGCGTGGCCCATAAAACCGTAAGAAAAACAACATTCAGAACAATTGCACCACATTTTTTTCAACTTCCTGTTTATTAGTATTTTATCTAAAGCAGAACAAAAGTCTGTAAAAATGAGGAAAAAAACAAAAGCATACACTAGAAAGTCTTTCAATATACGCATAACACCTTTTCAACTGCTCCTTAATTTTGATTTTTAAAATTGATCTTACTTTAGGTCTTCAAATGTTTCTGATGACAGAACTCAAGAGGAAATAAGTTTACTTAATTACCTTATAAAATCACATATTACTTACAATTTTTTAAGTGGGCTTATTTTCTGCACATCTGTGAAGGTAGTCATTTCCACCCAGGAGAAGTCCACCTTTTATCAATAGGATTTTACATTTGCTCCACATACCCACGAATGCACTAAAAAATACAAATGTCTTGCATAACATTTGTTGCTGATCTCATCTGTGTTAGAGAAGGGTGAGGGTGTGTGATTAAGATCGAGGCCATCCACTGAGGTTCCCAGACCCAGAGGACAAAGGCCTGAGACTCCTGTATTTCTCTTCAAGGCAAGAGGGACCCAGCTCAGGCCATTCCAGCTGAGGTCACATTGCTGAATCACCAGCGAATTCTGTAAACTCCGCCCTTCTTCCTTAACCTGACTCCAAGTAGTTCTCCAGGCTACTTCCCTACCACATTTCACACCAGGTTCAAGGCCAATGAGACTGAGGGAACAGAGACAAATGGCCATAGAATTTAAATCGTGATGGTCATGTTTTCTCTTGAGAATGACCTGGAGTGTCATACAGCCTGTATGACAGTATAGTCATACAGTAATACAGTAATACAGCCTGTCTTTGTGGATGTGTGCTCATCGAAAGCCAGTTCCGTGGAACCCTTCCTTTTCATTCTCTTACCCTAAACTCTGCTGAGTCTTGTTTATTTTGAATAGTTCTAATATCATGTTTTCCCTACTCAAGGAGAGCACTTAAAATTTTGGAATCAGCCTTGGCTGGTGGCACAGTGGATAAGGCGCTGGCCTGCAAACCCAAGGGTCACTGGTTCAATTCCCAGCCAGGGCACATGACCAGTGTGCAAGCCAGGTCTGTAGCTGGAGGCAGGTGAAAAGCAACCATACATTGATGTCTCACTCCCTCTCTGCCTCTCTCCCTTCCCTCTCTCTAAAAATAATAAATAAAATCTTCAAAAAAAATTTTTGGAATCATCAACTCAGGGAACTGCCTAAGAGCCTTCTATCCCCCACTAATCAGGAATTTTACTATTATTTACCTTCCCCTACAATCTGGTTTTCTTGTAACATTAGCATGTATGGCCTTGCCTAGGTACTCCTGATACTCATGACCTTGTTCGTGTGCCCATGAGAAAAACTAAATAAGAAGAGGCCTCCTGCTGTATGGGGCAACAGGAAGCATGCCTGCAGATTGGGGACTCACGAATCAAAGCCGAACTTAGCCCTGGTCAAGACCAGTTTAACTAATCAGAAACATATTGCAAATGCCCTGCACAAATAAGTGTCTTTCTTTATGGCTGAAAGCTCAGTGAGGAACTAAAATGAACTGGGCAGTCACAATAGATGATGTAGTTCACCAAATCTTATGTGGCCATCGTTTGCTTGCTGATTGTAATCACGGAGGACTTGCTGAGTAGGCCTTGAATGTGGAAGACAAAGAAACGAGGTGTTATTTTGTGAAGTGGCCTTGATACACCTTCTTAGTGCTCAAATCTAGGAAAGGACACTCTTACTAGAGAGAACATGCTGCTGGCATTATTGACCGGCAAAGAGGGTGACCTTCCGGTGATACTTTCTGCTGGCAGAGGACTGACTTCTTGGGCATAAAAGTAGACAAAACATTTTGTCAGCGTCGGAAAATATTGTTAAAGCAATTCATTGGGTCTAGCTAAATGACACACAGGAAAAGGCACAAAGACAAAACTCCTTTGCTTCACGGACAGAAAACGTGGATGCATGGCCAAAGAAAGTCCTCCAGCAACATAAAGAACAGCTCTTGGGGTCAGCAGGGAAGGAGCTGAATTCGGGCACCAGGAGCTGGGGTTACAGGGAGGGTGCTGGGAGGAATGACAAGGACACACAGTCCAGGAGTAGAAACTGTCCTGCCACCAATTTCACACTGGATTTGGGAATAATGGACATAATGCTCAATTGGTAAGTGGCTACCTTATAAGCTACTGAGCCAGCCTGCAAAGGAGTAGCTACTGTGACAAGTGAGATATTGGTGGCTATCTGGAAGTCAAGAAATGGCTCCTTTGCAAATCAATGAGCTTGAATTTAGTGAGTCACCCATGTCACTGAGTAAAATCTAATGAACAGTGTGGTTTGCTTCCATGTGTCCCATACTTAACCTTCTTAACTCTATCTCCAGGAGAGAGTAAGAGAGGTAAATCAGTTAATACATCAGCCATCTTTCCCTGTGATTGGCTCAGGGATAGACTCTTGACCTCATCTGGTCCTGTTACAGTGAATCTTAGTACTTTTGTAGGTAATGCTAGGACAAGGCTCTTTCACTACTGGATCTGAAGCTAGAAGGAAAAATGGCAGCCAGCCACCTTGGGATCATGAGACTTGAGTTTGTTTGAGAAGAGTCAGCACATTAGAAACTGAGCCATGATTTATGCCAACCCCATTCTGAGATTGCTTATGAGTGTGAGATGGTAAGTTCTGGATTTAAAAAAAAAAGATTTTATTTATTATTTCCAGAAAGAGAGGAAGGGAGAGAGGCAGAGAGGGGAGAAACAGAGAAACATCAATGTATGATTGCCTTTCACCTGCCTCCAGCCACAGATCTGGCTGGAGACCTGGCTTGCAATCTGGTTATGTGCCCTTGCTGGGGAATCAAACCAGTGACCTTCGGGTTTGCAGGCCAGTGCTTATCCACTGTGCTACCAACCAGGGCTAAGTTCTGGATTTTGATTAAGCCACTTTGAGTTGGGTTTTCTGTCTCTTTTAACCAAAAGACTCTTCCTTATGTCAGAAATGCCTCTGCAGTTGTAGAGTACCAACCCCTATAAGAAGGGTCCACAGCGTGGACTCTCCTTCCCTCATACACGTACCTAGTATTATTCAACAGTTGCCTCACTTCATTAAAGATATAGAAATGTATATCAGGACATCCACTAAAATCCCTCTGTGTCTCAGCCTGATGACAGACCCCACCCCAGAGGTGGCATCCCAGGCTTCCAGATCGGTCCCTCAGAGACGCCTTTACAATTGTACAACAGCTATAAAGGAAATTAAAATGGAAGTGAAAAAATACAGAAAATAATACAAAGCCAGATGAAATGGTTTTTAGAAAAGGAGAAGACTAAGGAATGACTAGGGACTACATGATATCATTATTAGACTTTTATTTTCAACAATATTTCTCATCCAGTAATTTTATAAAATACTGGTCCTCTCTAAACCAGGAATTTTTTTGGGGGGGTGGGGGGTGGGGGTGGGGGCTCAATATTCTTTGTTGTGGAAAATGACCAAGTAGGGCAGCTGAGGGGAGCTGGTCTCTGTCCAACCAGGTCAGAGCCTTTGTGGACTTGTCTCCAGGTAGAATTCCAGTTTCCTGGTCCATCAAAGGTCCTCATCTGCCCCTTCAGGAGTGAATACTGATACCAAAGGAAGGAAAGAGCCCCCTGCATTTCACCAGTGCTCATCAGTTTATACACTAGCCCCTTGTCAAGCCTTTTTATGGTTCCCAGTGCTGGGGCCTCTCTCTGGCTCAGAGCTCCAGAGCCGGTGCCTCAGTCTACAGTGCCACTTTGGCCGTGAATGCCCTGCTCTGAGACCTCTGGTGCTCCTTCTTGCCTCCAGCACTGAGTTTAAATTCTCTACTCAGGTTGAGAAAGACCCTAATGGCTTGCTTTTACCCTAATTTTGCAACGTTTTCTTCCTCCCCTCCATCTATCCATGTTTCATCAACAAAAATACACTGGGCATTGGTATCTTTACAAAGGTTGCTTTAACAAAGTCCCGTGCACTGAGCAGCTTAGAGAACAAACATTTATTTTCCCATAATTCTGGAGTCTAAGTCTGAGATTAAGGTGTTGACAAGCTTAGTTTCTTCTGAGGCTTCTTTCCTGGGCTTATTATACATGGCCATCTCCTCCCTGAATTCTCATGTGGTCTTCCCTTGATGTGCCCCTGCGTCCTAACCTCTTCTCAGAAGGACACCTGTCATATTGGATTAGACTTGAATGACCTCATTTTAACTTAATTACTTCTTTTTTAAATTTTTAATCCTCACCCAAGGATGTGCTTATTGATTTTAGAGAGAGTGGAAGGGAAGAGGGAGAAAGAGACATCAATTGGTGTCTCCCATATGCTCCCTCATCAGGGACCAAATCTGCAACCCAGGCCTGTGCCCTGACCAGGAATCGAACGCTCCACCTCTCCGTTTACAGGATGACGCTCCAAGCAATTGAGCCACACCAGCCAGGGCCTTAATTGCTTCCAAATACAGTCACATTCTAAGGTACAGCAGTCTCCCTTTGTCCGTGGTTTTGCTTTCTGTGGTTTCAGTTACCTTGGTCAACCAAGCTCCAAAAATATTAAATGCAAAGTTCCAGAAATAAACAACTCAAAGTTTTAAATTGTGCACTGTTCTGAGCAGCGTGTTGAAATCTCTTGATGACCCACCTGGAACGTGAATCACCCCTTGGCAAAGCATCTCCACATTGTATGTGCTCCCTGCCCATCAGTCACTTAGTTGCCTTCATGGTAACATACTGTTTGTGTTCAAGTCACATTTATTTTACTTAATAATGTCCCCACAGAGCAAGAGTAAGAGTGATGTTGGCTATTTGAATGTGCCAAAAAAAAGCTACAAAGTGCTTTCTAAAATGAAAACGTAGGCATGTATAGGAAAACACATAGTACAGTATATACAGGTTTCGGCTCTATCCATGGTTTCAGGCATCCACTAGGGTCTTAGAACTTATGCCCTGCAGACAGTGGAGGGATGCTTTATGTGGTTTAGGACTTGAGCCTATGAGCTTGGAGTGGGACACAGTTCAGCTCATCCTGAACACCAATATAATGCCATCGGATCTAGTGTAAGACTAGGCACCGTCGGTGACTAGCCAATATTAGTTTCCTAACTAAAAGCAACCAAAAAGCAGGAGCGCATCTGGCTTCTTCAAAACTAGTCTCTGTATCTTGCAGGTGAGAACTACCTAAGTCACAGAGTTCCAAAATACATTTTTTTATGACTTACCGGGAGGCTTTCTAGTACCAATCAGTGAAATCCCCATTTCATTTCAATGAAATGTTCTTTTTAGCGTTCTTTTGCTCACTTTAGGCCCCAAGTTGCATGTATGGAAAGTGATGTGTTAGTTACTATGTGGGGCAGGAATGCCTTCCTCACCCACCTTAACTATACAACAGTGGCATGAGATGTAGAAGATGAAAAATAATCAGGGTCTGTTGAAACGTACTGTATCTTCAGGTACGAACAAAGGGCCCTTGTTTTATACTTTTCTTCTATTGCCATTCAAAGAAAAGGCCATCTTATGTGTTTATCCAACACTGGTACCCAGAACTCCAAGCCTTCCTCTGTGCTTATACATGCTGGAACCCAACAGTCTGGCTTTAAATCCAGGCCCTGCCACCTACTTGTTGTGTGACCTTGGACAAGTTACTTGACTTCTCTGTGCCTCATTTTCCTCATCTGGAAAATAGGGATCATAATAGGGCCTCACTTACAATTTATAGAAGAATTAAATGAGCTCAGGTTTCCCCTGGGAAACACAAGTGTTGATACCATATCTTTCACAACTCTTTAACCTTCCAAACTGTGACCTTCCCAAGAACAGGGTCTCTATTCTTAGGATGTCATGGTATCTGGGTCATAACAATTATTCAGGCAATGTTTGTGGAAATAAACACATGTAATAACCCAATTCTAGTCCTCTTTCTTCCAAAATGTAACAAAGGTAATACGAACCAATTAAAATTTTTCATTTGCCCTGGTTGGTGTGGCTCAATGGATTGCGCGCTGGCCTTCAGGGTCACAGGTTCAATTCCCGGTCAGGGCACATGCCAGTTGGGGGGGTGTGAGAGGCAACCACACATTGATTGCCTCTCTTTCTCCCTTCCTCTCTCTCTAAAAATAAATAAGTAAAAACATTTTTAAATGTAATCTAACTAAAGAAACTCCCCTTGCTCCCTCTTTTGGCCTCATCCATAGCTTTTCAGTGTACCACAAATACCTAGCAGAATTACATGTGTAAATTATTTTCTTTTAAATGTTTCATAAGATAAATATTTTAAAATAAAAAGTAGTACTACACTAATATTCATCCTGGGGCCAAATGGAACAGTGACCAAAACTTATAAGTGACATTTCCTGGAGGGCATCCTTCCTGGGAGCTCACTGCCACCTCCCTGCCGCTATCCTGCCCAGTGTCAAGGCTGCTGTCAGGGCTGTGATGCTCCTGAGCTTGCATCACTCACTACCCCCACCCTCCCTGCACACACATTATGATAGTAGTTATATTTTTATTATCTGACCATTTTTAAAAGACCTGTAAAAGAATTTATAGTATTTGTATTTGAAGAGCCCCTATATGATAGACAACAAAATACCAGAGCCATTCAGTGATTTAGTTGTTTGCGATGGCTGACATGCAGGTGGAGTCAGAGTCCCCGAAAAGGTTGTGGGTCCCCAGAATAGCGTGGACCGCTCCCACAACATCCCTGTGTCTGCCAGCAAGGAGTCAACAGCTGGCTGAATTGAGAGGGAAAAGAAACATGGCCACAAAAGGTGTCTATTCTTACTATTCAACAAGAATTCTATTTTACAGTGGAAAATCTGGTACGTAGAGCAAAATAGTCCTGATTCAAAAATGTTCTGGTGTCTGGTGTTATCCCCCTACCCCAGTCACCTTACTACTTAAGAGACTTCAGCTAGCCCCAAAGGACAGAAGCTTTGGGTTCCTGTAGTTGTCAAATTCCTCCCAACCGGAGAAGCCTTGCAGAACCTCAAGGGTACAGACCCAGCAGGGAAGAGGCTGGGCCATAGGCTCATGCCAGGACCCCAGGCCAGGGCCTTTCTGGGAAACATGGGCCACCAGCCACACTGACCCTCAGGTGTCAGGCTCTGAAGCACTCAAGCTGACTCAGAACTGACTCTAAAGGGGGACAAAAAAGGCAACTCTTTAAAATTGATTTACCCCATGCTTCTGACTTGTCCTGTCACACAAAGTGAGATCGCACTGAGCCAGGCTCAAAGATGCACCAGAAAAAAAGGGTGCTGTGTGTTTCTTCCCCGGGTGAGAGCAGGAGCTCCCAGGCCTGCCTGAGTTCCAGGGGTTGATTTTAACTCACGCTGGGGCCCAGGTCTCTGCGCCTGGACGTCCCCTCCCTGCCCCGTGGGCGGTGAGGGCACCATGTGTCCTTGGGGGGCGTCCGTGGGCGACAGTGCTGACGTTAGGAAACCAGCCCCACCCACACCATGGGGTTTCAGTTTCACCAGGCAGCAAACACATTATGCAAATTGTTTTCCTTGCCCACACCACCCCCACCCTAGCCTCACGTATTCACTCTTCCCTGAAGTGAATAGGCACTCCAGGCTCTCCAAGTTTATGCATCACTTTGCTTTAAAATGCCCAGGTGCAACTTTGAAACAACATTCTCCTTTCTGAAGGGCAATCGAAGGTAAAGTAGTGAATTAGTAGAGGTGTCAGGAGTAAAGCCTGAGGCTAACAGAAAACTTCTAACAGAAATGGAGCTGGAGCAGCATGCCAGGAATTGCACACACTGAGTGAGGCAAGGAGACAGAAGAGGGTGTCGGTCCGGCTCCTTCGGTGTATCTAAAGGGAGAAAGGCCCCAGATGGGGGCGGACAGACCCTCAGGCCCTTGGAGGAGGGTCTGCTGGGGTTTGGGAAAGCAAATGTCTGGTTCACGTGCAAGTCACATTCTAGAAACTGGGAAGTGAGGTAATTTTTATCTGCATTATGTGTGATTCATTTGCAACTTAACTCAAGTGATTTGAGGTAACATCCACTGGGACAAAAAAAAAAAATCCCCAACCAGAAGCAATGTTAATAAAAGCTGGAGGGGTGGGAGGAGGTGCAAAGGCAGGCCTTCCTTTTTACTCTTATGTTAAACAAGCTATTCAGGCATACTTTAATGTGAGATTTTGATCTGAAGAATTCTTCAAGCTGCAACTATTGTCATTTCATTTACAAGATTCACATAATTTTGGTGAATGATTTTGAAAGTGTTCCTAAAAGACGTCAAGGGTTTCCATCCAGAGACACAGTAGGCGCCTTTTGCAGAATCTTCATTTCTATTTCCCCCAAAGACCTTCCTTCTTGGTCCCACTGATACTCGGTTTCATTTTCAAGGTGCGTTTGCAGGGTTCCTGTGACCCGCACAGCTGCCACGAAGCACCTCATGACTGTAAATTGTCCTGAGAGCAAACAAAATCTAGTTCATTTTATAAAAAGTTGTAAAAGTAATTGTGAACTAAACTGTATGTGGGAGCTTTTATAAAACAAGAACTGCAGGAGTGCTGCCACAGCTCAGAAAGCCCTGAGGAGTAAGAAATGCTCTAGTGACTTGTCACCCCACTTAAAGCTGACTTTGACCCTGAGAGTGGTACCCTCCTGCCTGGGCTGTTAGACCTTCACAGGTGATGGACGAAGGCCGTGCTCCCTTGGAGGGACTCCGGGCTCATGCAGAGACCATGTCTGCCTCCGTGAAAGGCCATGGGCACAAGGCTGGTGGAGGACACCTGCATCGGCACAGCTGAAGTGCTCTGCCTGTCCACTAATCCCTGCCACACCCTGGCCTGAGCACCATCCCTGCATCAGGCTAGGAACCCATAGATGGGTTCTGTCTTCCACTATAGGTCAGAAAACCAGAAAACCAGGGCTCTGGGGAGGTTAGGTAACTTGCCCTAAGCATTTGGTTTTGACCCATGTGCATCATTATGTCTTTGGGGGAACGAAACTACCAGATGGACAAATTCTACCCAACTTCCAAACAACATTTACTTAAGAACAGATTCCTTTCCCTGATGTGCACAGGCAGGCTGATGGGTTTCTGCCCCAGATGTGTGGGGACACATCTGGTTAGTTCTGGGTTGTAAGGTCAGGGTTCTCATTGTTTCCACACACCAAACCCACTCACTCCAACAGCTCCATCAGTAAAAGTACCTGATGCCTGGGGAGAAAGGGGTATGGATCTTGGTCCCGGTCTCTTTCTAGTGTCCAGGCCCTGAAGAGACCCGTAGATGGAATGTGGGATTAGAGTCTCCTCCCTTCCTTTCCTTCTCTTCTAAGGAGTTTGGAGATTGTCTCTCCATACCATAGCTTTGGGCCAAGGGAAGGGAGAAAGGCCCCCTGTTTCCCCATTGATGGGAACATCAATGGTCTTTACATAAACTTGCACAAAATGGTTCATACTGCTGGTAAAAGTTATAAAACTATCAGTTATTCTAGTCCCAGAATCCTCCCAAGGGAGAGTGAATGGACCTCCACTGAATACTCTGGGGCCACATTTGGAACCTGCCCTTTGTGAGTCCAACTGAGGTTCAAACAACACCCACCCTCACTGCAACCTGGCCAACAACCTGCTCTCAAGGTAGGAACCACCTTTATAGGGACTCCTGTTAGCCTTTGTGGTCAGTCATCTGGAGCAGCTTGGGTGCAGTTAGGAAATGAGTAACTCTTATGACATTCTGCTAGTGGTTAACTTGAGTTGTATAAAATGCCTTCCTTCTCCCTTCCAAGGTGGATCCTGAGGGTGCCTGGGGTGACTGGGGTCGATTTTAAAGGGGCGGAAGAGACCCCTTTGCTTGTTGGAGCAAACAAAACAAGGCTCAACTGCTAGCCACCTAAGAAAAGAGAGAGGCCCAGGCCCTGAGTCAGGGGAAGGGGAAGGGAGACATAGAGGCTGCGTCAAGATGGGGCCAAAGAGCCATGTGCTGGGGGAGGTAGAAGGTAGGAGGAGAGGCTGCAGGCGGGGAGGAAGCAGTCGGGGCTCTCTTCCTGCTCAGTGCACACGGCGGAGGGGGCTTAGAGTCCAATGCAGGGTCCAGCCTTGGTGAGCACTCGCCCCCTGTTCCTGTGGCCATTTTCCATATGAGTAGCATAGACAATTTAACCACCTATCCCAAATTCCTATTGTAATAAAAAGTTAAACTGGAGCATTTTTAAAAGTTGCCCTCAAATAAGTCTTCAGAACTACATATTTTTTTCTATGCATCGATGTATTTACATACATTTATGCCAATACATTCATATAAATAAATGCCATCTATGTATACTACCACTCTAATGATGGTACTGGTTACATGACGTTAGATCTTCAAGATTAAGGAGTGTATCCGCCAAGACAGGCTAGGCTTTACTATGGAACAAATACCACCTCCCATACCTCAGAATTTATCCCAATCACACTGGATGTCCGCCCCCAACCCTACCCTCTCTCATCACAGCAAGTTTCATGGCTATGCGTAACTTCAAAAAGGCTGGGCAATTACAGTTTACCATATGTATGTAAGAGAGGAGAAAGAATGTCATGGGCAACACGAAAGGCGACCGTAGGGAATGCTGAATGACAGGGCAGAGGAAAGGCAAGGACGGCCCAGAGGCCCGAGGAGAACCGAGTCAGGTGGGCTGAGCTGCCTTGCTGAGCCCCCTCACACCGTGCTCAGCGTGCATCTTCTCATTGGAACCTTACAACCAGCCGAGGAGGTGCGTGTCAGTGAAAATGCCTTCGCAAATGAGAAAATAGAGATGCAGAAAGGATCAACGTTGCCCAAGATCAGATGGTAACCAAGTGGCAGATTTTAGATTAAGACCAAGGGCTCTCTGACCCCGGACTTGGGCCTCTAACTACCCTGTTCACTGCTTTCAGATGGAAGAAACGGAGGGCCCTCTGGTAGAGCAGGCTCCAAAAAATGAGTCCTAGGAAAGGATGACTCAAGAAAGCTGGGGGTCTTAAGTGTTCAGTCCTTCTTTATAGGAGAACGCGACCCTGTGA
The DNA here is from genome assembly GCA_004026585.1 of Noctilio leporinus. NCBI lineage: Eukaryota > Metazoa > Chordata > Mammalia > Chiroptera > Noctilionidae > Noctilio > Noctilio leporinus. The sequence goes on from PVIW01002824.1 coordinate 141,018, forward strand.
GGAAACAGGGAGGATACTTATGCAGACTGTTGTATCCATGCATTACAGCTCCAATGGAAAGGTGAGAATGATGTGTAAGGAGAGCTGGTGTGTAAGGGGGCTGGTAGGTGCTCAGTTTTGTGTTTGTAAATGGAACTCGATAGAGCCTTCATGGAGCATTCTCAAGAAGGCACCCATCTAATGGCTCCTAGAAACAGAAGAGCTTGGGTTGTAAGAGGAACCAGAATGTTTCCACATCTGTTTCATCCACCTTTCCTGTCAAAGTAATGTCAATACCAGTCAGAGGACTGGGGTAGTCAGAGTTCTCCAGAGAAACAGAGCCAATAGGATGTGCATGTGGAGGGAGGAGGGACAGAGAGAGACAGAGATGTGATAGAGAAAGATTTATCTTAAAAGAATTGACTTATGCAATTAGGGAGGCTCAGCCAGTCCAAGCTCTAGAGGGCAGGCCCGTAGGCCTGAGCCCCGGGAAAGAGCTACAGTCTGAGCCTGAAGGCAGTCTGTTGGCGGAATTCCGTCTTTTTAGTCTCTTCTTATTCAGGCCTTCCACTGATTGGAAGAGGCCTACCAATCATGAAGGGTCATCTGCTTTAGTCAATGCCTACAGATTTAAATCTTAGTCTCAGCTAGGTCTCCAGCCAGGTCCCCAACTGGAGGCAGGTGAAAGGCAACCAGATATTAACGCTTCTCTCCCTTTCTTCCTCCCTCCCTTCCCCTCTCTCTAAAAATAATAATAAAATCTTTATAAATAAATAAATAAATGTTAGTCTCACAAAAATAAACTTTACAGAAATATCTACAATAATGGTTACCTAAATACATGGGTATGGTGGCCTTGCCAATGTGATGCACGAAAATTAATCATCGCCATGGCAACAAAGAGCACATGAGCCAGCTGAGGCCCAGCATGAGGGTGGAGGTGGGTCATGGAGCTGGGCCCTGCCTCCTGCCTCAGAAGCCCACAGACCCTCAGCCGGGAGCTGAGCTCTCAGAGTCCTTGCCTGCCTTTCATGTGTCCATAAAACATGGGCAATTTTGGTGGCTGTAAAGGACAAGAAGGTGACTCTGTAATGCTGAACCTTATATTTGCCCTTGACAAGATTCTAAAACACCAGAAATAATGCTTTGAAGACCTTAGGAAAGGAACTGGTGAGTCACCCGGGTTGCTAGGACCAGGCCACATCCAGCTGATCTCCTTTCCCTGTGGCACAGCCTCCAGATTGGTTGGCCAGGGAAACATGGGGATCATTCTGTCTAGATTTCGGCAAGGCAGCTGCAAGAAATTCCTAGGAGTCAAGCTAGACAGACATATTCAGTAAGATGTATAGTAATTTTGCAGTTGGTTGGCTGACCCAAGAATTCTAAAGATGTTTCCTAGGGGACTGTCTCTCTCCAGTCACGCTCCAGGCTTCCCTCCTCAGCTCTGTCCTGCCTAACCCCTTCTCAGTGGTGTGGCAACACTAGCATCGATGAGTTTGTCAGTTCTGCTGATGACTCATCCATCCCCTGAAGAGACCGTGCATTCATCGACTCCCAAATACTGAAAACTTTTATGGGATCAGATAATGGCTTAAATATTCCAAAATATGAGTAAGGATAGTATTAAGTTATGTAGTTTGGGGTACAAAACACCCTAGCTCCATATTTCTTTCTCAGGTTCACAGTTTAGAAGGATGGAAGCAGCTGAGGATATTTAGAGGGGTGTGAGGCATCGTGCTTGTTAGTTGTGAAGCAGTCAAAGGATCTCTGGACCAGGGACGTCTTGGAAGGACATCAGAGCAGACAGCTTGAACTGCCCTGTATTAAGGATCAGAACATGGATCAGAAGTTAGCAACTTTCCAGTAAACAGACTGTTTCCATGAAAACCAGCGTTATCCAGCCATTAGGAGATAGCCAGGTGTCTGGCCACGGGTGGAGACATCTCAGAATCGAGTCCAGAGGTACAGAGGGATGGTACAAGAGGGTCATTGGATCTCTCTAGCCCTGCAGGTGTGTCTGGGAAAGAAACAATAGCTCTGTGAGATGCCACAGCAAGTGCAAAGCGTAAAAGTAATGAGGGAGCTGACATTTTTTGTGCACCCACTTGGTACCAAACTCTGAAAAGTCTTACATTAAACGTTGCAGCCGCCTCTGAAACAGGTGTTACCATTTACCTCCACCTTATGGATGATGATGCTGAGGTGGAAGGTGCAAAGTGAATCATTTTAACTTGTGTGACCACTAAGCAGTGGGCAGGAAATTCCAACCCTGCTCAGTGGGACTCCAGTGATAAAGAACCAGTGCTTTGCAGGGAAGGGCCAAGTGCGCTGTGTTGAGCATAAGACGGAAGGAATGTCTGGGAGGGACCTAGGTTGTTCATTCAGATGTTCCTCGCCTCAGTCAATTCATTGAGGAATACAACATGGGAAAGAAATTAAGGTACAAACTGGTGAATAGAATAAACAAAACCCATAAATCTGAGCAGAATGCAGGCAGAAGTGCCACCAAAGATAGCCTACCCTTTGGATGATGAGCATATCCAATTTGACCTTGATCATACGAAGTCTGTCACGAAAGTCTTGAGCCAGTGTCAATATAATGAAAACAAATTGCATAGCTGATACTTTCAGAACAGACCTTGTATACAGTGTGGATGGGAAAGACCTGATGAAGGTGGGCCGGACAGACTTTCCTGCGACACCCTCAGAGCTGCCTCTGGAGCCGGCAGCAATTCCTGTGAGAGTGAGGACGCGTCCAGAGCATCACCAGGTCTCAGGGAGGGCAGCCAAAACTGGTCAACTGCCACCCGGAGGACCCCAGAGCTGCCACTGTCAGAAGAATCAATCTGGCTGGGCTGTTCAGCCGGTGATACAGCCTCTTATTATGGGAATAAACTAGGAGCCCCAGTGCTCTAAGCATGAGAATCACCTCACCAACTGGCTCTTGGCCCTGGATCAAAATATGTAGCAATGAAAGTGTTCTGTTTGAAGCCAGGAAGGGATTTGACATTGTGACTAGCAAAATTCTAAATTGAAAGCTGCCAGACTGAAGGCTCAGAAGCTAGCAATGAAGAATGCAAAGGTGAACATGTTTTGTCTTTATCATGAGCCTGGTGATGGTAATTGGACAACCATTTCATGCAGCCACTAGCTACACAATGCATCCACTGGTGAGATAAATACACGGAAGTGAGTCTGGTAAATGCTTATGAGAAACAAATTTTCGTGGGCTAAATTGTGTTTCTGTAAAATTTCTATGTTTGGAAATGGTTTAAAGAGGTAATTAAGTTAGAGTGAGGCCATATGGGTGGGCCCTAATCCACGACGACTGTTAGCCTTGCAAGAAGAGATTAGAACACACACAGGTGTGCAAAGAAGACCATGTGAGACCCAAGGAGGAAGCCCCTCATCTACAAGCCAAGGACAGAGTCGCAGAAGAAAGGCAACCTGCTAACACCTTGATCTTGGACTTCCAGCCTCCAGAACTGTGAGCAAATACTTCTCTGTTGTTTCAGCTGCCCAGTCTATGCTACTTTGTTATGGTAGTCCTAGCAGATTAATTCACATTCAAAACCACTTTTTGTTGTTGTTGTTGTTACATTGAGTTACATTGACGGGACCAGGTTTTCCATCTCCGAGGCCATCAGACACAATGGCTGCAGCCCAGCCTGTTGGCACTCAGAGGACCCTCAACCCAGGTGGTCTCAGCCGACATGAGAGCTCTGATTTCACAAGACTTGGTAATGTCTCTCCAGTGGAATCCTAAGTAAAAGTGAAAATGGTATAGAACCAAGACTTCATGACAGCTCAGAAGTGCATGCATATACTACATACACATGCCACAGAGTTAGCCTGGGACAGTTGAACAGAGAAGCCACTGAATCTCCGTTGACCCTGGGACAATTCCATCATCATGGGGAAAAAATGCCCAGCATCGCAAAAAGAAAGACCCTGGGTAGGAAATTTGGAGCCATATTAACATTGTAATATGTGATCAATAAAGAATATTCCAAATGGATCTGGCTATTTATTCAAGGTTTTCTTTTATGTGTTTACTTTTTAAATATTTGGAACCTGTAGAATCCACTACTCAATAGCCTGCTTCTCTTGGCAGATCACAGCTTTGCACGTTGAAGCTGTTGATAAAGGACTCCATGGATAATTCAAACATTCAAGCTAGCCCTGTGTTTGGAAGTCACTATTTTGCTGCTTAAGGTTCAGTTTTCAAGCTTTTGGAGCAGCCTTTTAGGCCCACAGAGTATTTTATGAATGCTTAATAGAATGATAAACTTGGGGTGGGAGATTTTAGAAACTGTCAGGTGACATGAGCCAGGCAAGAGCCTAGCTGGGTCACAGCGGGGACAGTGAGGGTTCTTCTCGCTGTGGCTTCTGCACCAGCTCCAAGTGGAATCCCCCAAAGGAATTTCAGCTGTGCTTTGAGTAATGTCAACCCTGGCAGAAATGTGTGTCCTGATGGCTTTGCTGTAAGGGGCATATGTATGTCACAACAGGCCTGAGCAGGACAAACTCACTTTCTTACTGAGTTCTACAGCTCCAGCTCTGTGCACTCATTCACCAGCCAGGCAACACCCAATGCTCCCTCATGCATACAGCCTGGGCTCACCCACCTCAATGCCTTTGTACCTGCTGACCCTCACCCGGACAGCCTGTGTCACCACCGTCCAAACCCACCTTCCCCTCCAGATGCGACCTCCTGTGTGAGCACCATCAGTCCAGAGCCAGGCCTTCCTTGCCAGCTCCAGCTCGCATGGAGCTGGTCCAGCTTCAGCGCTCTCCCTTCCACCCGCATGTCCTCATCTCTCTTCCGGGGTGGTGAGCTGTTTCCATGAGGATCCTTCCCAATTCACTGCAGCATCCTCACCCATACCTACAATGCTTCTTGTAATATCTATGGCTTTTCACTTCATTCAGATTTCAGGACTCACTCATTGCATGGCAGAAATATTTTTATACTATGTTCTTGTGTCCTTTATAAAGCAAAATGGCCATCATCTCTCCCTTCTATGTACTAAACACTTCTATCACTCAGTCCTGGTTAAAGGCCTGGACAAAGGAGTCTTAAGATCTCACGTGGCCAAATGTCTGTATCTGAGGGCACCTGAGAACATGGTCACACATGAATGTGAACACTTATGCATGTGTGCATGGAATGATACCACACGAAAGGAAGGTACAGAGGACAGAGGACAGCTGGGTTTCTCTGATTGATGGTCTGGAGTTGCTGCCTTAGATCCAAACATGAATCATTAGTCTAAGAAACATTGTTCCTCAAATGCTTTCCTTCTCATGCGTGAACATTAAGCCCCAAACCCTGTGACTTCCAAACCACAAGGCTTGTTTGAATGATCGTCTTGTGTTTTCATTAACAGTATCAATGTGCAAAGTTGCGAGGCTGCAGGACAAGTGAATAGTGGATTTTGCTGGTTCCAAATGGGAAGAAATTTGCTTGTTTTAAAGAACCAGCTGCTATGGGAATAAGCCTTATTAATTGCACATTAAATCATAATATCTGCGATTGCAGCTCTTGACCAGCAAGGGTGAGATGTCCATCATAAGAAGAAGGCCTGCTTATGCCCCCTGCTTCTCCTGGACATGACAGTCTCCACATGGACACTTGGCCAAAGGAACTGGCCAGGCGCACTGCTAGAATGCACTCTCAGCGCGCAGATGTCCCTGTTTGTTTTTCATGGCTGCTCAGCCAATATACACTTGAGGGAAAGAGGGGGAACCCCTCTGTAACATTCTTAATGCTTGGGCGAGAGAAACTGCTTCCACTCCATGCCCACCCCTCATGTGGTCACAGTCATTCTCCTGACCCATCTGCACAGCCAGCCCAGGTGTTGTCATGTTTTGAGTCTTTGAAATGTCAGCGGTGATGTGGGTGGCTGCAGTCTCACAAGTCAGCCGCTTCTCCACACCACCACTTCTATCTTTTAGTGGCTCCTGCGTGACCACTCCGCCACCCCACTGTGGTCCAGCCCATTATTTTCTGGCCACACTGAGCCCCCGTGATGCTGAGAGTGCCTTCTAAGAGGGTACAAGACTCCCGCATGTCTTTACTTCAATTTTCCCCAAAGCCATTTTTCTAAAGCTGCAATTCACCATCCTATCCTCTGCTCAAAACCTCTAAGCAGCACACAGACATACACAGATACACACCAACATAGAAACACAAACACAGAGACACACACAGACACACTAACATGCTGCCCGCAGGGGAAGGGCCCCACACTGTGATCTGGCCATCAAGGCTCTGCTAAACTACCCCCCACTGCCCAGACTTCCCCAACTAGCAATGCACCCTGTGTCATCGTGCTCCCCCCCCCGCCGCCCCGAACATTCCTCATCTCCCTTGGGGAAGTGTCTTTCTCATTTTTTAATTCCAGTTCAAATGTCACTAATCTTTCAGCCCATTTTAACATATTCCTTCTCATCTTCTATAAGATTCATATGTTTTGGCCCACATTGCATTCTTTCGAACTCCGATCCTATGAAATTCTCCAAGAAAAGACACAGCTGAGAAAGTCCTACCACCATCTACTTTTAGCATAGACTGCCATTTGGGATAGTTACAAAGCACATTTTGAATATTTACAAAGGATGGCCAGAGGCCCTGAGAAGCCCTGCAGTAGAGTCTCTTGGATCACCCCGGATGCTCCCATCCATGTTGGAGCAGACTGTCTGAGACAAAACAGGTATGACGTGTACACCACTCCTCTGGCACCGCCCCCTGCCCCTTCCCAATACTGTCTTTTGAGCATTGAAGAACTGGCCCACAGGTGGCCTGAGCATTAAACAGCAGAGAGGCACCTGCAGCTGCCTGTTCTGGGTGTTCCCTTTTAATAAGTCATCATATTGGTGGGGCTACCAGAGTCCAAGGACTCTTCAGCAAGGGTCCCTCCATCTGATCCCAGAAGGCTCCCTTGGCTGAAGCCTGATCTCGGAAACCCAGAAGGAGAACTCCCAGATAGCTGTGAATTCAGGAGCCATTGGGTGGGAACATGGGTTGGCATCATGCCCCCAATGGTTTCCTGATAACTAGATGGTGTTTTCTCCCTATGTGGGTACCTGAGCCTGGACAGGTGGCAGTGCAAATGCCCTCTAACTGGTACTCTCCAGTCCCCAGATCCTGAGGCCATGCAATGCCACCTGCAGAGCGAGGGCCAAAAAGGTGGCAGGATACAGCAGGGTGAAGAGAGAAGGGTCTGCAACCTACCACTCCCTTGATCCCTAGGACTCCAGGAATGGGGGATAAACTGGAAAGAGCATGTAACAGCACCCCACTCCCTGGCCCCCAATGCAGCATATCTTAGAGTGTGGCAGAGAGGTGTCCCCCTAGTCCTCCAGCTGCTCAGCTCTCAGTTCTGGGGACCAGAGAGGACAAGTGCCGGTCTCACCATCAGTTTGGTAGTGCGCCCAGGCCTCCTGCTGGTGGTCACCTGTCTCTGCATGTCCTTCTAGTACAGAGAACACAGCCAAATATGGCAAGCTCACAGGGATGGAATTTCACCACAAAATCTATCCCTACCCTTTCATTTCTCTACGCTGCTTTAAAGTTACATTTCATGATGCATTAAGCAGTAAGGGACAGTCCAAGTCACAAAAGGCAACTGCACTTCATCTTTTGCCGGCACTGCCATCTGTCAAAGGCTGCCTGGAACGCTGTGCTCAGGGGCTGCAAGCAATGTTGGGCTCCCAGGAAACATGCTGGAGCTGCTCCTGAGAGCCAGGCCTGGCCACAGAACATGTGCGAGCCCTGTGCGAAATGAACACACCTGGCCCTTGTTCAGAGCTGTGAGGAATTTCCACATGGTGACAGCAGAGCATTAAAGCCTATGTGGACCTTCTGAGTACAGGGCCCTGAGCACCTGCACAGGTTAGACACCCCTGGGGCTGGCCCAGGGGACATCTGCTACAGACCCAGGAGGAAGAGCGCTGGGGTCTTCATGGTCTCATCCTAAAGTCTTCCCTGTGGAAGGACAGAAGGTCCTGGCTCCCCGGAAAGCCTTCTTTGAAAGGGCTCTTAGGCTGGCCCTCTGGGGGCCCTCCCCAAATTAAAACCTGCCAAGCCCTTAGCTGGCATGTAGCACCTCTAACCATCTAGGTTCACTCCACTTCCACACTTGGGTGGAGTCAGGCTCCTTCTTGTAGGTTGTGTTTATTCCTACTTTTGAAAATATTTTCATTGATTTGTCTGTTCGAGTTCTAGAAAAATCAGGGTTTTCTCTACCTGGGCCACATGCCTACTTTTCACACTTCAGGTCAAAGTTTCTCACTAGACGGATATCCACCCAAGCCTGACTCTCCCAGTGCCCATGCATCTCCCCAGCCTCGGACCTGGCCCACATCCTGCGAGGGCATCTGCCTTCCCATTAGCTGGGCGCCCCACGGATCTGCTTGTTCTGAGCTGCTCCTTAGCTCTGTACTGACTCCTCTCCCCAGCTCTGCAGACCCTCCACTGTGTCCAATGACCACTTGACCCCTTCCTGTTCCTATCTCCTGTTCTCTAGAAGCTCTGACTCCCCAGCAGCTCTCAGCCCTGAAGTTACAGGGCATCTGAAAGAAGCACACATGGTTCAAGGTGCTTATTCCACATTCCAACCAAAATTTCCTATTGCACTCCTTCCAACTCCTCCAACATAAAACTTGTAAACATAAAATATGTTTTCACAGCAGGAAAAGGTGGAGAACTTAATAAATGGTGCCAGAAAAAAATGCTGTCCACTTAGAAAAAAAATTAGACACCCCCCCCCCCAACTTCAACTTATAAACAAAAATAAATTCCTGTGGAATTGGTATTCGAAACCTCAAAAATAAAATCATAAAATACTAGGGAGGAAAAATACATGAGAACATTTTTGTAATCTAGGAGTGGGAGCATACTTTCTAAGCAAGCCAAAAACTGGGGTGTCAAAAAAGTAATAACCTTGGACCACCTAATGAATTAGCATTCTCTGGCTGTCTTTTGGTCTCCCACCAGCACAGCAAGAGGAGCTGCTACGTGGCACCCACCTGCCCTGGATGGTGATGCAGAATTGCCCCCAGCTTCCTGAGTAAGAGGAGCAAGCGGTCCTACAGCACCTGAACCCAATAGCTGAAGCCCTGCACCCCTTCTGCTACAAGCTGTTACACAAAGGGCTGATTCACTGCTACAGTGGGCATGGAGCCATGGCTGCGGCAAGCATGTGGTAGTCCTCGTGAAGCAGAGATCAGGCCGGCTAAAGCTGGCTACCTCCTATGTGCAGACCAACATCGACAAGAAAACCCGGGCCTCGAGCAGCATCCCACACATGACCTGCAAGGACAAGAGCTGCCCCAGTGGAGGGATCTGCGCAGGGCCAGCACCATCCAGTGCAGAAGGGAGCCCAGGGGGTGAAGAAGGACCTGGTGCCCCACCAAGAGCTCCCAAGCACCCCCACCTCAAACAATAAAGGTATTAGCCAACTTTCCTCCAAGTAAACAAATAAATAAATTGTTCTGTAAAATAAGACTGAATAACAGCAGAAGTAAAAATTCGACAACGGACTGAGAGAGTATATTTGCAGCATATCCACCAAACATTTAACACCCAGAGTATTAGAAGAGCTCTTACAGAACCGCAACCAAAATTTTCAAAAGAGCCCTGGCTGGGTGGCTCAGCTGTTTGGAGCATGCTCCCTGGCCAAGGCACATACCTGGGTTTCAGGTTCCATCCTGGGTCGGGCACGATCAGGAGACAACCGATTGAGGTTTCTCAGGTTGATCTCTCTTTCTCTCCCTTCCTCTCTCTCTAAAATCAATAAATGTATCCTCAAGTGAAGATTAAAAATCAAAAAGAGGGAGGGAAGGAAGGAAGGAAGGAAGAAAGAAAGGAAGGAAGGAAAGAAAGAAGGGAGGAAGAAAGGAAGGGCAAGCTGATAAAGAATGTGAGCAGGAAATTTATAAAAGAACAGTTAAAGGGTCACAAACTTTCCTTAAACAAACTCTTCCTGAAACAATCTGCTAGTTTATAATGTTTATTTTTAAAATAAAGTGTTCTGAAACCTGGAACACTTTAATGTTTTTCAATCCTTTAGTTTCTGTACAGTACAGTACAGTACAGATTCATGCCGTATTTCTGCCACAGGAGGGGCACATTTTAAATACACCCTCACGCAGAGCCCTTCTGAAGAGAGAAAGTTGTAAGTGACTGCAAAGGTAGGCGACAACAGAGAAATGAACAAAGGGTTCCAATGAATTGTACTGTTCTGAATGTTAAAGACTTATTATACTGTTGCTTATTCATTATTAAATACATACAGAGGAAAGGCCTGGAAGGAAATAAGCCTGAATCATGAACCCCTGTGGCCTCAGTGAGCCCTTTCCCTGTCCTGGGGTTTTCACATGGCACCTCCAGCCTCCGGACAACTTCCACCTGGCACACGAATATTTTCTTCAGATATTACCTTAAGAGAACAAGACACTCACATCCCACAGACGTAATCTATTTTTACATGCGGTTTTGACTTGTTTCACATGATGCCCTGAATTTTACAATAAGGACATAAACATTTAAAATCTGGCAGCCGGAGCAGCAAACTGGGACACCCTGGGTCCCCAACAGCGGATGTGTCCCCTGCCCAGTTCCAAGGGTGTCTTCTGTTGTGTCTGTTCCCCTACCATATGAGACCAAGCACCTGGGCCCTACTTGCCAGTCGCTCTGTGGGGAGTCTGGGCTCCTCTGCTCCTGACTTTGAAGTCAGGTTTCAGTCTCTTGATGAAGAGTCATTGCTGAAGGTGACCCTTGTTACTAAAATAACTTTCCATGAAATACTCTGAGAGCGGCTTCTTGACTGTAAATGCCCTTGTGTTATAAGAAATGCCCGTGTTTGTGTGCGGTTACATCTTGTGTAACCGACTCCACTGACTCCACCAGGTTTTCAGGGTGAAAACTGCTCACTTTTGTAATTTCCCAAACCTGACCTTCTTTCACTATAATGTGGCAACTTCTCAGTTCTTTAAAGTCCTTTTTTCTTCAAGTTCTCATGAATTAACAGTTCCTGTTTTTCTGAAGTGCTGCTTGACCCCATGTGTGCAGTAGGCTTGAAGTTACCTTTGTGCAATAACCAGGAAGCTCTGTGAAAAGTCCCTGCAGAAAATGTGGCCTCCTGGCCACATGGCGGAGCCTCTACCAGCCCTGTAACTGTACTGTGAACCGGGGAGGAAGGAACAGGAGCAGGAAAACGACGCTGTAGTGAAAGTTCCGACCAACGTGAGGTTCTCGGTGTGAGGTTAGATGGCTCTCCTCACGTGGGGCCGTGGCTCAGCCACTGGCCTGGGGTAAGCCCCAGAGGCCCTTCAGGGGGGCTCACGGGGAACAGGATCCTACCACAGACAAAGACAAAGATGAAGCGGATTCTTTGTTCCTTTCCTCCCCTCCAGCCTCCAAAGCAACTGTAAATGCCAAATTATGTTTTTGAACCTCTGTGTTTCTGCAGGTCGGGGGAAGTTAAAGGGAGAGCATTCTAGTCACTTAAGTAAAGAGTGATTTTCTGCACATAGGTTGATCACTCATTCGTGGTCACAGATGTCTCCTGAGTGGACGGTCTATGCTGAGCTAGACTGGGATAGGGGAGTGGTGGAGGTGGAAATCTGCAGCATCGGGAAAGGTGCTCACTGTAGTCATCTCCTGGAGTCACTGTAAGAGAGGCCCACACACCAGGGCTCGAGGCACAGAGATGTTCTGAAGGCAAGAAGTCTGAGATTAAGGTGTCTCAAGGCCCTGCTCCCTCTGAAGAATTCCTTTCAGGCCTCCAACCTGGCCTCTGGTGGTTCCTTGGCCGGGGCAGTATAACTCTGGTCCTCACAGGGCATCCCCCTGTGTGTGTGACTGTGTGCAAATGACCCCTTCTTGAAAGTACCCATCCTATTAGAATAGGAGCCACCCTACTCTGTAATTATCTTAACTAATTACACCTACAATGACACTGTTTCCAAAAAGGTTGCATTCTGAATTATTGTCAGGAGTTGGACTTCAACATATGCATCCTGGAGAGATGCAGTTCGCCCCATAACACACAGAGGCCTAAATGATGACTCACAAAGTCTGGGTGACTTTCTTTGTCATTTTCTCTGCCTGCCTGTCCCACAAATTCATTCTCCTGAAATAAGTTGCCTTCTTAATAAACATAGGCCTTTGGCTTCCTTCCCCATCACTGTCAATGTCTATGCTAGAAAGGGTTAAATTGAAGGTTGTTAAAAGTGTAGAACAGCATACAGCTCCACACTCTGCTGCTGATTAAAATGCTTCTGGTTGGGAAGGGTCTGTCAGGGAGGCTCCTGGCCACCAGGCCAGGGAAAGGAGCCGTAGGCTGTTGTGCCTCAATGGGGACAGTTAGCCACCTGGAACCTCCAGGCTGCCTCTGTCGTATTTCTGCGGCAAACAGGAAAGAAAAGAAAAGATGATGTTTCGCTTAACTATTAGCATAAAGAAACTCTGGGCAGATACCTACGCAATGAAGGGTTACAGATGGCGGTCAGTGGGAGCTGGATGGGAGATGGTGGCAGTACGTGTGTGCTTTTCACTGGACACTTTTACATATAGTTTCGTTTCTGAACCTTATTCCAAGAAATTGTGGAAAACTAGAAACTCAATTTCTTATTCACCACACGTGCGGATTAAAAGAAACATTCCATCATCTCGAAAGCACTGGCTGAGGTCGCCACCACCTGAGACGCACCCCTCCCAGGTGGCCACCTCAAGGTGCCCGTGTCAGGGCACCCAGAGTTCCTGGCGAGGTTCCCGGGGACCGTGGAGGAGCTGCTCCAGAGGGCTGTAGAAAAGGTTGGCTTCCCTTGGAAGTAGATTTGATGATCCCAAAGGCTTTAATCCCCATGTGGTCTTGGAAAATAAAATACGATCCACGGGCCAGAGTTCAGCCCCTTGCAGACCACGGTGTTTGGGATGAGAGCGGGAATTCTAGCTCTGCCTTGAGCTGTGCACCTCCAGCTCTGCAGAGCCTCGGACTGCTCATCTGCAACCTGTGCTGATCACACTAGCCCTCGTGGGGGAGAAGATGGGGTTAAACCCGTAACAGAGGCAGCCAGCGCACACCTGGGCCTAAAGAAGCCCCCATAAATATTAAATTCATCCCTACAGCTGCCAGGAGCCCTTTCAAAATGCAGTAGGTGCCCTACCTGCCTTTTAGGCAGCATGGTTAATCTCCCCTGAGACCGGCAGAAGATATAAATTAAAACACCCCGGTGAGAACCAGCAGCTTCTTTTCCACCAGCACAGCAGGGAGTAACTGCAATCATCTTTTTAATCAGTTTGCTCAAATAATTTTGGAACACTACATTTTCTGAAATATGGAGAAAAATTTCATTTTACTTATTTATTTAAAGTCCTCACATGAGGACATGTTTACTGCTTGAGAGAGAGAGAGAGAGAGAGAGAGAGAGAGAGAGAGAGAGAGAGAGGGAGGGAGAGAAAGAAAAAGAGAAAACATCAACACAAGAAACATTGATTGGTTACCTCTGGTACACACCCTGACTGGGAATCAAACCCACAACCTAGGCTCGTGCCCTTGAATGGGGATTGAACCTGCAACCCTTTTGTGTATGGGGTAAGGCTCCAATAAACAGCCTACTCAGCCTGGGTAAAAATTTATATTTTAGTAAGGAAGTCCTTGACTATTCATTTTCACAGAGAATGGTAAAAATTACACTTGAAAGATCCTCATGATTTTTTGCCAACTGGAGGGCAGGTGGAGGTAGGGACAAGCTGAGAGGAAGCTACCCAACTTTAAAGGCAGGGTAAGGACTAAGGTAGATAGCCATTGGTCCCTCTTCAGTGACCAATCCTGTTCTATGTAAGTGCCCCCTGCATGGATTCAGCCAGTGATCACAAAGGTGACACTCTGAAGAGAGAGACAGTGACTGGGAGCCTCCTGGTGGCAGTCGAGACTCACTCTGCCTCTCACCTCTCTCCTCTGCATAGCAGGCACTTCTGGTTGGGGACTTCAAAGGAACCGGCACACAGAGACAGCCACCCATCTGTCAGGCCCAGCTTGAAAAGCACATCTGAAGTGAATGAAATGCACTGAGCCCACAAACTCAAGGATGTGAGTGTGTTTTAACAACTAAAACAACAATTGCAGACAACAGAGTCATCCAATGCTCCCGATGTTTAAGGTAACCTGCTGCTAGTACCTATTACTGGCTGTCCAAGGGTTAGCTATCTGCCAGAAGCTCTTGGACTTGAGGATGGGGGAGAGAGGCAGGATGGCTGACCAGCAGAAGTAAGGCCGAGTTTGGCTCATCATTACCTGCCCCATTCATCCAGGGGATCAGAGCATACATTTGACTGCATGATACATTTTATTGTCCTTTCATTCACATCAGTGCAACCTGCACAGCAAGATGAGCTGTTCCTACAGAGTGAGCTGTCCCAACATGCTGGATGCTGGCACCCTTGGAGACAGTCACTAGTGGAAAACCACAGGTCTCTGCTCTTAGCCCACATTTTCTGGTAAAGATGTAGAAGGGATACTTGTCTTACTTACTTGCAGATGCTCCAAGGTGTCACATGTTATGTTAGAGAATATATGGGCCAAATCTAGAAGATAAAACTAAAAGTAATGTGAAGTTCTACTTAGGTGAAAAGCATTTTTAAAGAATAAACAAGCAAAAAGTTTGCCTGCCAAATGCACAATGAGGGAGAAGTGACTTTGCACGTGCACCCCCACAAAGAGCCCGACTGTGAGTGCAGTGAGGGTCCACTGATGGGTGTGCTGGCCAAACCTCAGCCTAGAGTTCAGTACAACAGAGGTCACTGCTCACATGAAGAGAAACATCAAAAATCTGCCTTTTGAGCTGAAGAAGCCAGCACAGGGCGAAGGCTGTTGGTTACCTCACCGCATGCTGCCTCTTTCAAGAACCATGGGAAGAAAGAATGGCTGGAACACAAGTTGGAAGGGCTCTGCTGTGGCTGAAGCCTGGGCTTGTATTGTATTTCAGCCATTTGGGGACAGAATAATGGCTCAATGAATGTTCCTGAGTGTGTTGAATTATGACTGTAATTATTATCATGGCTGTGACTAAGTGGCTTTGTGGGGCAGAGCTAGGTCCAGAAGGTGCAAATGCCAGAAAATTGGCTGGATTCTTTAGAGAACATCTTCTCAGTAGGGGCTTTCCTGTGCTGTCTCTGGAAGGAGAGAAGGGGTTGCATGTAGATTAAATGGTCCTTTGGGGACTCATACAGAGGGGCTGCTGTGGAATGCAGTGCTTTCCAACTCAGAGGGGGTTGTTGGTCACCTGCCATTGCAGGTCACCTCACCCATGCCAGACAGAGGATCAGAGAGGCTCAGTCACTCACTTGTGGACACAGAAACCAGGGGAGACACAACTCTATGCTAGCTGTGCTCTCCATCTAGGAAAAACAAAGCAAATGCATAAACCTGCTCCTGTCAGATCTCAACTCAAGTGTCTTCTCATCAGAAGAAGCTGGGGTCCACCCCAGACCTGAGAGGCACCACCCTGCACCATCCACACCTCTCTTCCAGCTGCCTCCTCACAATCACATTTGCTTAGCAGCTGCCTCCAGAGTTCTCCATAAACAATTGTTGAAGAATGAGTGAATCAATGAACAACTGAGCCTCTTTTCCCTACTGTCCAGAGCTCTACAACTAATGCTGCCCCAGGAAATGAACCTGGAAGTCAGGGCTGTGGAATTCCTGCGGGGCCAAAGCTGCGGGGTGTGGGCTGCTGTGGGGGTGCGATCTGGGCCCACAGAAAGGCTACCACAGTCAGAAGGAAATGGCAAAGAGGCATCGGTTCTGTAACAGCTGCTAATACTGTTAAATACCCATGACGTATGACGCTTTTCTAAGAATTTTTCATGCAGTAATTCCCTTCGTCCTCAAAACAATCCTCTGTGGTAATTACTCCTGTGTTTGAATTTCACGATTAGGAAATGGAGGCCGGCAGGTGCTGAGCAACTTGCCATGTGGTGGGCAGCTGGTGAGCCACGCGCAGCTCCAGCAGCGGCTTCAGCGGGGAACTGGAGCTCACAGGCCTGCTCCTGGGAGTGGCCAGGAGCAGTCCTAGACCCACGGTCAAGAGCCTACTGCTCCAGGGACTGGCCAATGTTTCTGTGACCCAGCCCTTCTGTGGTTGCTCCCGGGCTGACCTTGGGCACAAAGGGGACAACGCCTGGGGTCCATAATACTCTTAAAATAAAATGTTTTTGTTTATTTTAAAAGTAAATGAAAACCCTGAATATAATGAAAATGAGCATATAATGATGAATCTGGTCTGGATGACGTTCATTTTCATACTGAAGCAGTCAGAATGTTTTTCCATGAGGAAGAGGCCACGAAGGCAGGAGCACCTGGGGTCCATAGAAGTCACTGCGGCCCTGAGCCTTTGCCCTTCATACCAGAGTCAGGAAAGCATCTCCACATGGGAGGGACCCTGACAGCCCTACACACCCTTCTAAATGGCCTACAGGTTGAATTTCAGCAATGAGTTTTCCCACCTTCCTCTGCATTATGCGGGTAAACCCATTCCAAAAATAGTCACATCTCCAGGCAAAGAAATTGGCCTCCAAGGCCTGTGACCATCTTCCCTCTCTGCTGTCTTTACCATTGGCTGCTTTCCTCTAAGTTGTCTTATGGTTTCAATAAGGCTTCTGGAGCTTCAGCCATTGCCTCTGCCTTCCACACAGGAGGGAGGAGGGAAGTGAGGGCAAAAGTTTAAGCCTCTCAGGTATCCTTTAAGGAGCTTTCTTAGAATCCCCAATTACCCATTATCCACCTTGTCTACAAAGAAGCTAGAAGGCAGAGGAGTGAAGCAAGGCCTCCAGATGGTGCAGAGCAAGGAAAGCACAGGAAGGGACTCAGCCCCAGGTGGCACAACAGCAGACAAGTCCATCCTGTCCTCATGCCTCCCCATGGCCCTAAGTATGCCACCAGGTAACGAGGTGATATAGAGCAAAGGTTGTGCAGTCCCACCTTCTCTGGCCTTTCACCAGTTTGAATTATATGAATAAACTCTGTTGGTTAAATCTGGCCCCTTCTAGTTCAGCCACTCTGCCCTTTGCTGGATTGGCATCTCGCCTTGGAGACCCGGCCAGGGCAGATTCCTGGCTGCACCTGGGATGGGAAGGGTGTGGTCCTGCCTTGGGCACCGGTGCTCTCAAGAGCTGGCTGCCAGCAGGCATGAGTCCTGCACCCAGACATAGCTGAGATTCCTGGGGTGTCCGCTGCGGGAGAGTGCTCAGCTTGGACTTGATTCTGTAATGTGTTCTCTCAAGGCCAGGGGTGCTCAGGGATTGAGCTCCACCTCCCTGTGCCCATCTCCTGGGGCTGCTAAAACAGCCTGACAGTATAGGTTTTACATTTATTTCACCAGAAAGACATAAAAAGGAAAGACCTGGTCTGCCAGCTCACCACATCCTTGGGGCAAAGAACCAGACTGCCGGGTCCCAGGCCAAGCTCTTCTACTTACTAAATGTGACCCTCAAGTCTCCCTTAACCCCTCTGTGTCTGGCACCAAGTAAGCACTCGATCAACAAAGTAGTGTTTGAATAATCATTATTTTATTAATAAATGATAAATATTTGCAGAAGACATGAATGAAAAGGAATCTTATTTAAATGAAACACAAGAATCAAACAATGATTTCTGTCCTTTGCATGCCTCCTCCAAGTTAGTTCAAAGCCGTCGAGGTCAGGGGTACAGTCTCTACCCATCCTGACATTTCTGGTGGGAGCAATATGGTTCTTTCCCAGAGATAGACCCTGGTCAGACAGAGGCTAAGTGACTGGATCCCGAGTCCATTAACAGGACTAAGAATTTAGTTGTCTTCAGGAGCACCCTGTCATGGAGACTGCTTGTTGTCCATCCTATATCCATTTTCCTCTGCTTCTGTGTTGTCAACAACCCCTGTGTTGTCAGGGGCAGCAGTGTACCCAGTTAAAAAACATTTCTCAGTCGTCTTTACAGATAAGGTGGTCAATGAAAACTGAAGACTGAAAAGCTTACCTGGGGATTTTAGGAAAGCTCCTTAAAGGAGACTAACATCCAGAATACTTCTGTCCCCACCCCCACCCTTCCTTCTTCTTCCCTTTTATGTGGAATGCAGTGGTGATGGCTGGAGCTCCAGCAGCATTCTTGAAACTGTAAGACACCTTTGAGGAAGGAAGCCAATGCTAAGATGGCAGAGCAGTGAAGTAGATGAACAAACCACCTGTTGACTCTTGTCCTAGACAGCCTGCCTCCTATCTTCTCCTGTCTGATAAAAAGTAAGCCTGACACTTATTGGAGCCACCAATAAGTAAAGCTTTTGTATCTAGCTGAATTATGGCTCCATCCCTCTCATACTCTGTAAGTAATTTGTCCACTGAGAATAATTAAAATGATACATTCCTGCCCTCACTGAAAATCCCAATATTTTAAGTATAACAAAACTTTGAAAGGACAGGGTGGGGAAAAGGGCTAGAAGTCTATAGCGGAAGCCCTTACCTGTTGGGTGATCAATCCTGAAAGCAAAAGATAAGCAGGAAAACCACAATAGATGAGATTTGCTATAGCCATTAGTGTTTCCAATTACACAAGATGCAATAAAACCCATTTTAAAAAATCAGAGGCATCCTCCAAGACCAGCTAAACCTGCTGCCAGCTCCACCCGGGCACCCAAGTTCCTTGTGATCTGTGTTGACTTCCCCTTTCTTGAGCTCTGTGGTCTAACCAGAACTTTCCTGCACCTATGAGGAGCCCGATCCCACCCTGCAGCCCTGAGCCAAGCACACCACTGCTCACCCATGGCACTGTGAATAGAGAGGATCCTCTGGATTGTGACACAGGAGAAGAACTTCCCACATATGAGCATCAGTAATACCTGCCAGACACATTACAGCCAAGGCTTGGCACTCCAATCCTAAAGTCTCCGAAAGGGAGAGCACAGGACGCCTTCCTTTTCCAGGCCGACAGAATGAGTGTGATGGTTTGGTTCCAAGGCACTGCATGGTCATGAATTGTCTTCAGAATTGACAAGGAAAGGCCATGTTATGTGCACTGTGGTTTTAGTTTTAAGTGTGCCTTGCTTAATATTTTTAATATGAGTCAGCTCCATGAACTGTGATGATTTCAAGTAACCAGAAGTTGACTGTAGCTGGCTGGCTTTAGACAGGAAGTGTAAGTACAGAATCTAGTTGCCTCAACCCTGGGGACAAGCCTGAGGCTGGTGGTCCTGGAAGCTTTGGGCCAGTGGCCTCAGTCTGTTGCAGCACATGCAGAACTCTCCCGGCCCCCTGCTTCTCCTGGCTGTCCTGTCCTGATGAGGGTGAGGACACCCCACCCCCACCCCCATCTTTGAAGAAGCTGCTCTGCCTGATACACTTATCTGGGAATCTTGGACCTCTAGTGAGTTGAGTAACCAGCCATTCTTCCTTTCACCCAGGGTGGGTGTGCATGTGTGTGTGTTGGGAGTTAACGGTAGCCACAGAACATTATTATCATGCAGCTGGGCTTAATAAATTGAACCTATTCTTATTATAAGGATATTGCTGACAACAGTGATGATGGTAATAATGATAATGATGGTGATGATGGTGATGACAGTGATGATGATGATGATTGTGGTGGTGGTGATGGTAGTGATGATGCTGATGATTGTGATAATGATGGTGATGAAGAGATTGGTACAATGATGTGATGGTGATCTAGCTACCTTGGTAGCTAGAACCCCAGGTTTTCCTGGATGGTGATCTAGCTACCCTGATAGCTAGAACCCCAGGTTTTCCTAGAGAGAGCCAAGAAGCACTTTCCATTTACCCAATTGATGACTGTCTTGCAAAAGCAGAACATGCCATGGAATCAGTGACACCGAAGGCTCTCATGTCAGGGCCATGAGAGCTGATGCCCATGGATGCAGGCGGGGCAGAGCCCAGGCAGAGCCACAAAGGTGTCTATTATATTTCTGAGTCAGTGAATGTGTGCTTACAGCTATTGAGCCTCCTATAACTCATGTTCTTAGCTATCATCATGGATCTTTATAAGAACCCTCAAGGCAGGTACTATTACCATTGATATTTCACCATGAAGAAAGTAGAACACCAAAAAGTTAAGTGACTTGCACAACATGAGGCTCACCCCATGGCAGCCAGTGGTGGAGATAGCTGTCAGCTACCAAGGAAACCTGCCAGCAGGAAGTCGGGAGAGCCCAGGTCAGGTGCTGGTGAGACGAGGATAAAGACAGAGCCAGCCAGCCCAAAGCTGGTCCCTGGGCTGAGGGCACCTGATGACCAGGCTCTGGGCAGCTTCTAAATGTCATCAAACTGTCAGCGTTTCCTTTTTGCAGAGATGTCATGCTAAGTAGCTGCTCAGTTTCTCTCAGAGACTGCCTCCCTCTTCCCTCACTGTCCCTCCACACTCAGAATCAACTCAGGAGTTGAAAAATTGACAAACCAGATTGTGTTAATAAATGTTTTCAGACTTGACCGTGGCCTTATTTCTGGCATTTTAAATAACTCTTTCTCCTGATTACAAAAGTGGTAATATCATTTTACTTCAGGCTCTTTTCTCACGGTTAAGAGGCCAGTCAACTCCAAGCCTCCAAACAACTGCCCAAATTCTACAAGAAAGAAGACACTCAATGTCTAAGATAAAATCCACCACCTCAAGCTGCTGCCCAACAGCACTTATCAGGGAGAATCTGAAGACAGGGACCTGGGCATCAAATCACACCCAACACTCTGTGATCTCTGAAATGGGGACAAGAGGAAGTGTCTGTGTGGGAAGCGCTGAGGCACTATCTTAGGAAGGCAGCCGCCGGCCCTCCTCTCCACAAAGGTGACCTTTCTCTGGGTACTTTGGAGGACTGCTCACCAAGAGAGAGAGGCTGTGCTGCTCTCCCACTCTGGAAACCCATGGAGCCCACCTTGCTGAGGCTACGACTTGACACTGGCATGGCTGTGGCCATGACTCTCAGCTTTTGGAACAACCAGCTTTTAGACCCTGGAATGGCAGGGTCCTGCTTGAGAAGTCATGGTGCCAACTCAGGGGCCAAAAGCCCAAAGCCTTTGGAGACTATGTCTAAGTAGAAACTGGTAGAGCTATCATTGCTGGGGGCCCCTCCGTGCCAAGACCCTGGCACACACTCTGCAGATGCCAGCTCCCTGAGCCCTCCTGCAGTCCCCCAAGGCAGGCATGTCCAGTCATCCAAACACAAAAACCTAGTCCTGGGAAGGCGCAAGGGAGATTGATGGGGGATGCATTCAAACAGGACTACACTTAGCCTGTGAGCTGCCCTCCCAGCTGTTTTATCATATTTTATTTTGAATCTTCTTAACACTTCTCTCACTTTATAGTTAAGAAGAGGAAGGTTTGAGGAAAGTAATCCTGCCGTCTGACTTGGACAATCTTCCCGCCATATATGCACATGCAGAATGCCAGCTCAAGCTGTGAGCCCCTGTCCCATTTGGTCCCTCAGTGGGTGTGACATCACAGGACACCAGACACAGCTTCAGCGCTGAGCCACCCCAGCCCATCAGAAGTTCTGCATTTTTTATTTAACAAACGGTATACTCAACCTAAACTCACCACATCAGCTAGAGGAGCTGGCCCTGGCAAAGGGGCCCCTCAGTGGCTCACCAAAGAGCTAACTAAAACCAAACAGGGCAGCTGCCTTAGTTGATTTTAACCCAAGAACCAAACCCTCCTAGAGGGGGCAGCCCGCCAGTGTGCTGTGCTGGGGGCTGGCCGAACCTTCCCTTAGTGGCTCCAATTTTAGAAATTGGGTGCTGACTCATTATTAACCCAGGAAGCCCACGCACTCAAATGACTGTGCTGAAAAAGCTCTGTCATACTCTGCTCACTGATGTGCAACTTTTTAAGCACATTCAAAAAATGTTTATCATAAGGTCTCTATGATATTTTAACCGTTTCACTTACAGTAACTAAAACGGCATTTTAAAAAATATACTTCCTGTATTTTACTTGACAGTAAAGCACGCCAGATTAGAATAGTAACAGTTTGAGAAACACATACCAAAATCACCTCAAGCCTCCACAACTCAGCTAACTCGTCCTCACCCCTGCCCCAGCCCCTCCCCTGGCATTTTTTCTTTCTGATTCCACCATAGCCTGTGAACTTCAGTGTGAACAGAAAGGAAAAGAGAGGCAGTAAGTTCCTGGAGTCATTCACATTAGAGAGAGAAGCCAGCATTCTGCCTCCCCATTTTATTTCCTGCTCTGAAACTGGGCAGCTCAGACCATGTGGCCAGAACTTGCTCAGGGCTGTGGCCTCCGGCGCCAGGGGCGGAAGAAACCCAACCTCACTCAGCAAGCCTGGGCTAGCACAGGTCCCCACCTCCACCTCCGGGCTCCTCCGTGGCTCCAGGCAGGAGTCTCCAACAGCTTCTTTTCCAGGCAAGCATCACTGTCTCTGCCAAGACCACGGACTACACGACGAGCATGTCTATGCATTCTCACAATTTCCAACTCAGAAGCTTCCCCAGACAACCAGGCTAAAATGCAGTCGCTATGGGGGTGGGGATGGAGGCAGCCACTTCTCTAAAATGATGGCTCCTCAAAGTCTGCACAAAACACAGTATTCATTCCAGACGCACCAGCGTTGACACAACCAAGACTCTGAGGCAAACTGCAGACGTGATCATAAAAATGACAAAGGCATACTCACCAGGGAGAAGCGGGTGGCTCCACCTTCCCAGAACCAGTGCAGGGACAATCTGGAGACAGACACTGGCTCAGGCACAGCCTGCCTGGAATATCTGTTTGAAACTTAAAAAGCAACGACCACACAGTCACCTATTTCCGTCCATTCCCAATGATGTCTGTACGATTGAGACCATAGAAAAGAAAAGAAAAGAAAAGAAAAAAAAAAAAAAAAAAACGAAAAAGAAAAAGAAAGAGGCACACACCTCAGTCTTCATTCTCATTGGAACGAGATGACTCATGCTGACTCACAGCCACCACTTCCTCTCCCGACATTCTCTTCATTCTTGTGAGCTGGCCAGTCGGTTCCCAGGGTCTGTGCAGCCCTCCCTGGAAGGACAGCCTTCCTGGCCGTGGCAGAGAGACCCTTGACCTCCCATGTAGCCCCAGGGGAAAGGCTTGATTTGGGACAGTTGAGAACTGAAAAATAACATCACGAATCTCATGGGCATTTGAATTTCAAACGTACACTGAAATTTTGTAATGTATCACAGAGCTCGTATATGAAACTCTGGTTCTTCCCAAGGCAGCACAGGGACGGGAAAGGAATGGAATGGCGTCTCACTTTCAGGGGGTTGGGTTTGCTTTGCCTTGGTAACGCTTTTATTAGTCCATGTTTTCTTCTGCATATCTTCCTCCCATACAGTAAGTGGTGGAATCTAAAAACCACGATCTCTTCAAAGCTGCTTCAACTTCAATGCTTGGTCATTGGTGCCAATTCAAAGCCAATAGGAATTTCAGTTTGGGGTGCAGTGAAGAAGGAAGTTTATTCAGTGCAAACACGCCAGTTGTGATACAACACAGCTGTGGGACAGCTCGATAATGTTACAGCTCAGTTAGGAAGCAGCACAGCTGTGAGATGACCCTCTAGGGAGTTGGCCCGCAGACCAGGCTGCTCTCCTACACTTGGTCCACCATAGGGAAATAGTCTTTGGTGGAAGGGGAAAGTCTGTTGTCAGAGCCAGAGCACAGCTGACTTACAGAGAAAGAATTCCCCACCCTCGGTTCCTGATTAGCCTGTCCTAATGCAAATGAGGATTTCAAAGCCTGAAAGTTTGATTGGCCCAAAAAGCACCATCCTGATTGGCTGGAACTGAACAGGTCTAACTGGTCAGTTAAGATGTTGATAGGGATATGGCTGCACAGATCCAATTGGATGGGGAAAGTCTCAGCCCTATTGGTTGAAATAGGATTCAAAAAAACTCTTATAAGGGCTGGCTTGAGGACAGGAGCATAGTGCAGGCAAGCAGTTCAGCACAGGCTTCTCTCTGAAGTGTCATTTGCATGAAAGGCCCCTGTTTAGACATGGCTGCTAGGTCATTTTTGAATTTGAGCCCAGTTAGCCACCAGCAGCCCTTTTTAATAGGTTGTTTCCCCCATCCCCTCAGGCTTCACAGCTGTTTATTAGAGGGGTGTGTACCCTGTTCCCAGAACTAAGTAACTTACAAAATATTTTCTATCCATCTTTCAGTCTTCCAGAATATGCCAGATTTGAATATTAAAAGATATAACAATCAAACTTTTAAATGTTGTCGATGAATATTTATATGCAAACGAAATAGCCACTGCCTCCCAGTTTTCTGTGGAAGGATTCTAGGTGGGGCAGCCTCCCGCCACTTCCTACATTTTTTAATTAGAAGCATCCGTGGATGCTCAGCTGCCTCTGAGAAGCCAGAAAGGCAGCTATGGTTCCACCAGGCCAACCAAGGTTTCTGGAGGAATGCTCACATGGGTGAACATCCTATTAATCTTTTGAACCAGTGCTTGCTGCTGTGTGGGCCTTACAGCACAGACAGAAAATAAGGATGTTACGTTTTGCAGGGGAACAGAAGACCAGGCACACGTGTGTGCACAGCATTCCTCCCCGTCAAGTGGCCAGCAGACCCAGTTTCCACTTACAGCTGGGGTCATTGTAAGGAAAAATACTTGTTTATTATTCCATATCTCAGTTCTTTTTCTTTGTTTTTAAAGGTTTTATTTATTATTTTCAGAGAGAAGGTCAGAGAAGAAGGAAGAAAGGGAGAGAAACAACAATGTATGATGCCTTTCACCTGCCTCCAGCTATGGACCTAGCTGGAGACCTGGTTATGCGCCCTGACAGGGAATAGAACCAGCCACTTTTGGGTTCAAAGCATATCTCAGTTCCTGTAACAGGAAAATCAATCAGGGCATTTGCTGTAAGACATTAAATACCAAGTGCTTTGGGTTCCCTGTGAAAGTTGGACTATGTCAATCAAATGACCAAATAGTCTTAATTCTTGCAGTTTGGGTTTTTGTTTTGTTTTATTTTTCAGTAGGGTAGAAACCTATTCGTTTTCTGGAATTTAGACATATCTTTACTGTGCAATTCATTACAGTGTGTTTTCTTTAGGGAAAAGTGGGCGTGGGAGTGGGAAAGTAGGCCCTGGGGGACGCAGGTCAGGCAGCGGGTGCAACAGCACCACGAGAGGTGTACTTGGAGCAAGAACCCCATATGTGCAAAGTCAGCCTTTATTTATGAAGACCTGAATTGTCAATGTATTCATCTTTGAAGGAATTGAAAATATTAATTTTAAAAACCACTAGGAAGCCCTGGCTGGTAGCACAGTGGATAAGGTGCTGGTCTGCGAACCCAAAGGTCGCAGGTTCGATTCCCCAGCCAGGGCACATAACCAGGTTGCAAACCAGGTCTCCAGTCAGATCTGTGGCTGGAGGCAGGTGAAAGGCAACCATACATTGATGTCTGTCTCCCTCTCTGCCTCTCTCCCTTCCCCTCTTTCTAAAAATAATGAAATAAAATCTTAATAAATAAATAAATAATAAAATTAAAAAAAAATAAAAATAAAAACCACTAGGAATGAATTTTTTTAATTTGAAAGAGTTGGGGAATGTAGGCTCCAAGAGGCAGCCACACCCTCCTGCTGGGAGCACTTTGCCAGCGGCTTCATCACTTTCTCATCTGTTTCTTCCACAGCAGCACTGTTCCAACGAGTCTTCCGGAACATCCCAGGGCAGGGGCCAAGGCACGAAACTGGGCCTCCTCCCAAAGCCGCAATCTGAGCCACCACCACAGACTGTCGGTGGAACTGAGTCCCCCCAACACGGTGTCACACTGAATACTGTGTCTGAAGCCAGACTGACCGTGTACACAGAGCTCTTCTTATTTGGGGCAGGAAGTGGGAGAGGGCATTAGTGTGCAAGGAAGGAGGTTGGTCTCAGTACAGTTGTAGTCCCAGGACTTAACATGGAATGCTCTAGAGTCCATTCACTTTAAGCTGGCTCATTCCTGCGTGTTTCACCAGGAAGGAAATAATAATGACATTTTAAATGTGGTAACACTTTATAATCATATTCAGGCTTTTGCCAATGGAAAAAGCTCTGTAAAAATGTAGGTTTCATTAAATTAAGAAAATAAACAGCGCTGGCTGGTAGCTCAATGGATAAGGCGCCAGCCTGTAAACCCAAAGGTCACAGGTTCGATTCCCAGCCAAGGCACATAACCAGGTTGTGAGCCAGGTCTCCGGCCAGGTCTGTAGCTGGAGGCAGGTGAAAGGCAACCATACATTGATGTCTCTCTCCCTCTCTCTAAAAGTTAATAAATTAAAAAAAAAAAAAAAAAGAAATAAGTTTTATTCCTAAAGACAATGTGCAGTCTGAAGATAGTATATTCCAGCATGTCACAAGGTTCTTACACCATGGATGGGTCATATTTAAGAGTATTTTAGTTCTGGCCAGATGGCTAAGTAAGTTGAAGCATTGTCCTGTGCACCAAAAGGTTGCAGGTTCCATCCCCAGTTGGGGCACATACCTGATTTGCGTGTTCAAGCCCTAGTCAGGGCACACGTGTGGGAGGCAACCAATCAATGTTTCTCTCTCACATCAATGCTTCCCTCTCTCTCCCTCCCTCTCCTTCTCTTTCTTGTTCTCTAAAATCAATAAACATATCCTTAGGTAAGGATAAAAAATTGTTTTAAGAGTATTTCGTATGTGCCAGTTAGCCTCCTAAGCTTGCACAGCTTCCTTAAAATAGCCCTGCAAGGAAGGTATGACCTCACCTGCACTTGTCAGCAAAGAGCCGAAGGCCCAGAGACAGCCAGGACCCTGCCCAAGGTTGCAGAGCCCGCAATGCATCGCCAGGTCGTCTGCTCAGAGCCCACATTCCTAACTACCAGGCCATGTAAATTCCCACAGCCTGTGGTGTTGCGTGGTGGGTCATAGACCCAGGAGAGACTTCGTTGAGACCATGTAAGGATCCCACAGGCTGAGTGGTAAAGAGACAGAGGGGGACAGAGGAGAAGAATGAACCTGCTCCCTATGACCAGGGAGCTCTGGGCAAGAAGCACCAATATCCATCCAGAACAGTTTGGGGACTCTGAGAACAAAGGGACACTTGTACTGAAATAATGGCACTTAACCGGTAGCATTTTTTCTTCCTTGATGGAACTTGAATTCCATGGTATGTTTATAACTGAGGACATATTACATTAGTTGGAATATGGTCTGTAAAGCCACCAATTGGATGAGTCCATCAGGGGAGTGAGTGTTGACAAAGGAAGCAAGTACTGAGCTCTAGGGACCTGCATCTTCAGGGGGTCAGGGATGAGGAGAAGCCAGCAGAGAAGGGATGCTGGGG
This sequence comes from Noctilio leporinus, assembly GCA_004026585.1. Lineage (NCBI taxonomy): Eukaryota > Metazoa > Chordata > Mammalia > Chiroptera > Noctilionidae > Noctilio > Noctilio leporinus. The sequence goes on from PVIW01002824.1 coordinate 168,324, forward strand.
GTCCTGGAGAGCAGGGCCAGCAAGAGGGGAGGAGAGAGCCAACGGATTGTAGCCCCTGGAAGGCAAATGAAGAAGGCGTTTTCAAAGGATAGAATGATCACCTGTGTGATCCCCTGAGAGGCATCATGCAAGGGAGGACTGGATTGGGCAAGGGGGATCCGTGTTGGCGCGGGGTCTGTGAAGGTCTGAAGGGAGGCTGGAGGCAAAAAGTGGAAAGAGAAGGAAGACAGTGAGAAGAGGTGGTTTTCTAGAAATGGGACTGTAACTGGAGAGGCTGGTGGGATCAAGGGAAATTTCTATTTTCACTCATCTGGATACTTACTGATTGAAATGACTTAGTGTAGAGGGACAAACTGGTGGTGCAGGATAGACCCAGGGGCACTTGATGAGCTAGAAGAGGGGACCAGACCCACTGTCAAACTCAAGGGCCTAACCTCAGTGACGAAGAGCCCACAGCAAGAACAAGACATTGGCCAAGTGAGGTGGGGCCAATTCATGCATGTTGTAAGTGTTCTTGTATGTTTCATCATCTTTAATTTAAAAAAAAGTAATATAAAATTAAAATTTTTAACGACAGGTAGTAGACTATTATAATATTCTTATGAAGAAACCTTAAAATATTACAGCTAAAACTAAAGTCCCCTTTGATGAGGAGTGGTACTTTTCACCAAAGAAACAGAAACACATTAGAGAAATGGAAATGGCAGGATTTGGGGAAGTGGAGGAGAAGCATGTGTTAGCAAGAGAGAGAACTCCAATAGAGAAGCTTCGACAGTGTCTCAGGTTGGAAATTGGATAAGCCCAGGTTCCCGGGGGGAGGCGGGCAAGGCTGGTGTAAGAACATCAATGGAAAGGTGTGTGCCCCATTGATGGGCTGGGCCCCATGGACTGAACTGGCCCTGTGAGATGGCTTTCTGACCCCAGCTGGGAAGACCTTCAGTGCTGGTGGCTGGGAGCAGAGCTTGTAGCTCTGTGGGACAGGCCTGTAGCAGGTGAGGACACTCTGCTCCTCACCCGTTCAGGGACATTCTTGATGAATAAAGCTGTTGTGATCATTTGTGTGCAGGCTTTTGCATGGACACAATTTTCATTTTCCATGCTAAATACCCAGCAGCGGGACGGCTGGTTTATATGGTGACTCCCTCTTTTAAGGAACTCATAAGGCATCATTCTGCTCAAGTGAGCCACACGTTAGGTTGACCACTGTCTCTCTCCTCCCCTTTGTCCCTTGGCTATTAGCCAAGATTGCTGGCCCTGATTTCCCCTTGCTCCCTCATTTAGAGACTCCATGTCCCAGCCCACAGCTGTCACCAGCAGCCTTCTCTCTGAGCCCCGGAGGCACTGCCAGGAGGCCCACATTCCCAGGCTCAGAGCTGGAGACCTGGCCTCTCCAGCTCCCTCCCATCTTCCATGCATCCACCCAGTGGTGCAGCAGTAAATGCTTAACAACTGGCTCTCCAAATACAAATAAATACAACCTCAACTGGCGGTGCTTACTGATTTCTTAGATGTAAACTCTCCCTCCATTGCCAGTTTTAGCCACCAGCACGACATCACTGAAAAACGAGTTCCAAAGACATGCATAAAATTGTCTCTCAACAGAACAAGCTGGCTCCAGCCCATGCCGCCTCCTTAGCCCCCTGGCTGTCCTTGTCCCTTGAGTTTCCTACAGGAACTAACTGGTCACCTGTTTGGGATCCTCAAAGAGGCACTTATATCTCCATTTGAAATGGGTTAATTAGACCAGTTGTCCTTCACTTTGGCTGGGCAAATACCCCCTTGAGCGCCTGATGAAAGCTACAGATAGCTCCCTAAAAAAAGCAGCTCAAGCTGCTAAGTGGTCTTTTGTGCACAAAGCCCATTTGAGCTAACTCCAACTCCTTAGGTGCCCAGGCTGGTCAGGGCTGGAACCCTTGGACCAGGTGACCTCAAGGAATACTGCAGCTTGAAACGCCACCATTTGCATCGGCACACCCCATGGTGCAAGGTGACACCTGACAAATTGGAAAAAAGGTACAAAAAATACCCCAAATGCTCAAGCGTACAGCCATTCATCGCGTGAATAAAAACATAAAGGCACCTCAGAACTGAAGATGTCGTGGCCTTGCAGTCACCAGCCCCCCAGGTGCAGCACCTCTTGGAAACCTGGGCTCAGATAAGTGACATTTTCATCTTCTGATTCATTCACTGGGGGCGAGCTGTGCTGGAGGCGGCTGGGAGCTGTATCTCAGCCCCACTAGGCCAGCCCTGGCACCTCACCCTTTCCTCCCCAAAAGGCCCATTTCCAACTTCAACTGACATTTGTGCTGCTATGTGATGCCTGTCACTCACAAGCAGTAAAATGAAAAAAAGCAAACCAAACACTTCATATGGCCGTCCAGAAGTTTTTCTAATTAAAAGATCATCTGTGAGCTTAAATGACAATTTGGCAAATGCCTAGTTATTCAAACACTAATCTAAGTACTTCTGGGAAGGGGTTTTGCAGATGTAAGTGAAGCCGAGCAAACTGACCGGAAGAGGAGGGACTATAGGAATATATGGAGGAGCCCTTTAAAAGCAGAAGATTTTCCTTGGAATAGGAAGTCGGAGACTCAGAGCACAAGGGGCCTGTGGTCGGAAAAGAGGGCAGTCTTCAAAAGCTGACAGCCAGCAAGGACCCGGGACCTCAGATCTACAGCCACCAGGACGTGGAGCCTGCCAATAGTCAGATGAGCCTGCAGTGCATTTTCCCTCACAGCCTCCATAGGGGAGCCCAGCCCAGCCCAGCCAACACCCTGGTTTCCATGTGTGACCGCCAGCCAGGCGTCGGACCAACAGGACTGTGAACTGATAAATGGGGGTTGTTTTAAGCCATTCCATTAGTGGTGACTTGTTGCACAGCATTAGAAAACTAATACACTAAACCCATTTGCAAACTTGAGACAAGTAGTTCCAACCTCAGAGGGTTATATGGAAATTAAAATGCAGATAGACATTTCTAACATCAGAGGGTTATATGGAAATTAAAAGCAAATAGGCATAGTGCTTAGAACAATAAGGACTATCTCTAAGTATGGGCTATTATTCATAAATGCCATTAACTTGGTAAAGTGCCAGATATGTGTGGTTGATTATTTGAAATTTGTGCCAACAATACAGTTTCTGACTCCCAGGGTACGGTCAAAAGTGTGGTATTTAAATGAATGAATCACACTCTAAATATGCATCATTTTAAAAAATGCAGTGCTTACAAACGAGCTCCATGATTATAAAATATTACTTAACAAAGCAGACCATAATAAAGAAGAAAAATACATGTTTGTAACTCAGTCATCCAACAAATATTTAATGGATGTTTGCCAGGTGCCAATCATTGATGCAGGATACAAAAGGTCCCTATTCTCATGATGCTTACCTTCTGGTGGGATGAGACAGAAAATAAGTTTCCCAAGAAAAATGCAAACTAATGAGATAAATTGTGCAAAAAATAATAATTAGCATGGGTAAGAAAGAACTACTTGAAAGTGAATGGCCTTTCTCGATGGCCCTTCTGGAGAGGTATTCTGTAGACTGAGAGCCGACTGACCTTCAGGAGCCAGGCAGCAGCGTGGCGGGGACAAGGAATCAGCTAATGCTGAGGCCCCTGAGATAAAAAGGAGCCTGGAATGTAGCAAGACCTGAAAGAGGGCCACATAGCAGAGGCTTGGTGAACCACAAGGAGAGGAGACTCAAGGAGCTGGAGAGGATGGCAAGGGAGTAACTCAGATTGTGTGCCAGATGCACTGAGTAAGGTACTGGAGGGTTTAAAACAGGGGAGTGACCTGGTCTGATCTGAATTTTCCAAGGCTACCTCTTACTGCTAAGTGAAGAGCACCTCTGTAGGTCTAAGTGGAAACAGGATGTCCAATGTGTTCTATTGGGAATGTGACAATGGTGGCAGAGATGGAGAGATGGGGACCTACTAGAGGAATGTTTTAAAGCTGAATGGATTGGGTTTGGGGGCGTAGCCCTTAGATTTTTGGTTTGAGCAACTGAGTGGTGCCATTTAGAGGTGGGGAGGTTGAGAAAGAACAGACACAGCCTGAGGCAGGGTGAAATCATGGGTTCTTTTCCAGCCACCTTCATTTGAACATGCCTATCAGGCATCCATGTGAAAAAGTTGACTGGGCCAGAGCTCATGCCCTGGAGTTGGAATTAAAGATCTGGTCTGGATTAGAGAGAGGAGGCATGTGAAGATGGGAAGGGAGCCCAGCACCCTAAGTCAATGAGGTTGGAGGAACACCAAGAAAAATGGCACTGAGATGGAGAAGACATTGCAGGCCAGGGTGAGGTGGGTGGGTAGCAGAGAGCGCATGATCCCTGAGGAAGTGTTCCACAGAGTGAGGTATCATCCAGTCCTGGCAAGCACGAGAAAGGTGTTCTGAGGTTATTGTTTGAATCAACTGTCTCTGGTTTGGTGAAGACAGACTTTTGAAACTTTAATAAAAGAAACATTAAGCAAAATTATTATCAAGAGCCAGGGCAGTTAAATTCTCCATTCTTGGCCAACAGGAAGACCTTATGAATGGTATACTTCCATTGTAGACAGCAACCAAGACAGTCTTCACCATGTTGCATGGTTTGGCACAATTGGGAAGTGCTCAGTCTTGATAACTGGTTAAACCAAATGAAACAAGAGGCATATAAAGCCTTCTTCTCTGAACGGCCATCTGGATTTGGAGCCTAGTCATGTTGTTTAGAGCAGTACTAGCTTCTTAATTTTCACTTTTTTTTTTTTTTTTTACGTGAACACAAATGCCTCTGGTAAGCCATCAGATTTCTTACCTCTTGAGAAGTTCATAATCAGAGCCTCTAATTGTATTAAAAAACAAACAAACAAACAAAAAAACAGCACACTTCCTGGGGGCCATTGATGGGTTATTAAGTGTAATCACACAAGAACCTTAGACCAGGCATTAATCACTAGTGGCTTTTAATGAAAACTTATGAGTTAAATATCTTATCTAGTAGGGGCCATTCCCACCAAAGGCTTCAGAAGGAGCTGAAATGAATGAGCACATGCTGGTACTGGAGGTGTCACTCACAGGCATGACCTGCCCTACTTGGCACCACTCGCTGAGGGTCTGCCCGTGTCTTCCCACCTCCTGCCTGCCTGCACCACTCCCTTCTCTGAATGGCCTCTTTCACTTTTGTGATGAGACAAAGCCACAGATCAGATGGGCCACTCTCCAGCTTTCACATCTGCACAGTTTTGGGGGGTCTGTGTAGGGTTTAAGGGTTTATCTCTAAGTCAAACAGACCCAGACTGAAACCCAGCTTCCAACTGAACGTCCTTGAGAAAATGACTCTCCTGAGCCTTCATTCCCTCATTTGTAAATTGAGAGTCTTGTCCCAGCATTTCAATGTGGATTAAATAACAAAGCAGGTGGAGTACTCAGAAGAAGCCTGGGCCCTTAGTTTGCACCCAGGAAGTAACAGTCTTTGTAGTGGATAAGCTGCCATCTGTCTAACATCACCCTTTCCTGGTGGGCCTTCCTTTTTCCCTTTTCCCCTTTCCCTGGTCCTGCAGGTTCTGTCATCCTGGTGACCTTCCCACCCTAACCCACCCATTACACAGTGGGCAAGTGCATCAACTAAGATTCTGTCCGGCTGCACAGCAACAATGGTTCAGGTTAGGACTTTGTTTCTCTCTCATGAAAAAGCAGTGTGGCAACCCCAAAGTATCACTAGAAATTTGAGCTCCTGTCTTCTGATCTGCCATCCTAGAACATGGCTTTCAAAGTGACGCTGATGGCTGCTGGAGCTCCAGTCCCCATAAATCCATATTCTCTGCATTGCCAATAGGAGGAAGTAAGGGAAGACCAAAAAGTGTGTGACATCACCTCATGCCCACCATTATGGTGTCTTACTGAAGTTCATAATAGTTCCATACATAGAACTAAGTCCCATGGCCTCTCCTAGCAGAAGGTCAGTCTTGGAAGGTAATCTTTTCACTGGACACACTGCCACCTGAAATATAACATGGTTTTGAATTAAGCAAGAAGGAAGAAGCAGTCTCAGTTGACAGCTAGGAGCATCTGCCACTGGATGGGGCCAGGCTGGGCTATCAGTGTCCTTCCATAGGATCTGATCTACGGCTCTGGAAGAAAGAAGGTCCACGTTCCCTACGGCCCATGGACTCGAGGGGCAAGTTACACACACAGAGGACACTGTCAGCAGGGAACAGTGTGTACCAGAGAGAGGTTGCCAGCTGACCTCCCATCTCCCCTTCTTGCTTTTCTATTTTACTGTGACCATTTACCCTACACCCTCCAACTAGATCGAAAGGTCCTAGAGGGAAGATCTTACCTGCCCACATGCACACTCCTACCCATGACTACAATGCTTGTCCCTGGGTGACTGAATGAACAGTGAGTGCATTGGTGCTTGGCAGATCCAGGATCCATCCTAATGGCAGTCTGCTGAGCAAGGGCTGTAGCTCTGGCTGCTGGGTTTGCCTTCTCCTTCTGTTGCCTCAATTGTGTAAGAAAGATAATAATAAAGATATTTCTCTCAGGGATAAATCACAATTTCTGACACATAGTAGGCCTCAATTGGTATTAGTCATTTATGTTATGACTCTTATTACTCCACACTATTGGCTGTGAGGGGCATTGTTTTTCTTACGTTGTAACTGCTTTTTCGCTAGATCATGTGTCATAATTTTATTAGGAGAGGGTTTTTTAAAATTTGGTGGTGTGTGAAAGTATGTTCTGTTTTATAATCAATGATGTCTGAGAGTCAATGGAATTCAGAAACTCAGGGTCCTGCAAAGTCAAAAAAGTCAGCAGCTTATACAGATCCCAAATGGGAAGAAATGAGGCTGCGGTGAGTTTTGAGTGACGAAGGCCTATAGTGGCCCAGAAAGAGACGAAGGAAAAGGCATGGCCTTCCCTACATTGCTTTCTGGGAAGGTTTAAAGTAGCCTCCGTTCAATAAAAGGAGAAGGCAAGGTGAGGGGCAAGAAAGGAAGAAATTAAGCGGGTCTGAGGCCAACATCTTAGCAAGAACTCTGGGTATGAGTACAGCCACGTGGGTGTGGGGTTGTGCTGATTGCGTTTCTGCTGAACCGGAGTTGTCCAAGAAACTGTGAACTAAAAATCATTTGATAGCATACGATGGAACATCATTTAGCCACAAAAAGAAATTAAGTATGATATATGCTACAGTGTGGATGAACCGCGAAAATATTATGCTAAGTGAAAGAAGCCAGACACAAAGACCATGTGTTACGTGAGGCCATTTATATGGAACGTCCACAGTAGCTGGGTCCACAGAGAAGGGAAGAAGTTCAGTGGTCACCAGGCGCTGGACGTGTACAGCACCTGCTAAATGATTATTTCTTAACATGTTCCTAAGGGGAAATTCACTTCTGATCAAGTTCATGGCCTTTTTATTTTTGCTTTCATAGTGTTTTTGTATTTCTTCCATTTTGTAGGCGATTCCACCCACTGGTTACCTGACTGATAGAGTCTGTCCAACATTCACCTCGCTGACAGGAGGGAAGATGTATTCATCAAGACAGCTGCTGGTTAGAGTAGCAGGGGTTCTTTTCCCAGCTGTTCTTAAAGCTGGAGGGGAAGTATTAAGATCTTGAAACCATGTACATTTTAATATAAAGTTTGTGTTTTTATCATTATTAAAGTTATAAATACTGCCTAGAGGAGATCTGGAAAACGCAGGAGGGTAGAGACCATTAACTCCACCTCTCAAAGCCACGCACTATTAATATCTTAGTGAATTTCCTTCCTCTCCCTCTTTCTCTCTGTTCCCCCAATAACTTTGTACCCAGCTTTCTTGCACTTTACATGCAACATGAGCATTTCCTCCATGATGAAAACTTCCCAGGGCCCAGAGCGGAGGCCTGTGCTCATGGTGAAATCCTCAGGGGACTCATCACACCAGTCTCCATCTCCACTACACGGAGGCAGGTTTCTCCCAACTGTGGGCTCTGGAATAAGAACCAGAACAGAACTAAGGCAGTGAGGAGGGGGCAAGACATGGCCAGCCTTGTTCAGCTGCCTGCTCCCAGGGGTCAGTGTGTTGACTGCTAAGCAGCCGCATATTCCAGAAGTTCTTTCCGGCACACACACTGGCTTTGAACTTGGGAGGCAGGTCTAGTCTCAGCAGCCCCAGGGGGCATAATATCCAGACACATAAAGAAAAGGAAGCTAGGCAGCGATTTTGTGTGAGAGAGTGGATTACTCCGTTTAATTTCCAGGAGAGAAGAGAGTCGTCCTAACTTACAGTCATGTCCTAGTGAAGGGTGCCCAGCAATGACAGCCCTGCCTGTAACATGCAGCAAACACACGCCAGGGTGCAGGAGCCCGTGGGCCATAATGAGGGTCAGGGCGCAGGTGCTGAGCAGCCCAGGCCCTGGCTTCATGAGGGATCCCAACCTACAGCCCTGGCATAGGATTTGACTTTGAAGTGAAACATCTGCGGAAACGTAGCAACATGAGGGCAGACTCTGTACCTTCCTGGCACTGAGTAGGTGCTGGGCACTTACAGTAGCGTGCACTAAGTGTATTGAATAATCACTCTTTTTACAGACTCCCTTAAATGTTGACAACTAATACTCCACCTGTACTTATAAGCATTTTCTCCAGGGATGAACGTGTGCTGATCAGTCACTCAGCCTGGGTGTGGGTTAGCTCTCTCAGCTTGCTGTCCCTTCACTGACTGGTTCCCACAGGGAGGTGGCCTTGTCTTCAGCAGAAAAGGACAGAGGGACACTGGAGGTGAACACTACGCCAAGGAATCAAGGTGCAAGTGACATAGGTAAACTTTCCTATTTCAAAATTGTGCTTCAACACATGTAGCTCCTTTATATATCTTCTTCTTTAGCTCTCAAGTTCAAAAACCCAGAACTCAGGTTAGTCTGGTTAATGGTAAAGGTAGGTTATGTTAAGAGTTTAATATACCTGCAGTGGGCAGGTCTGTGTTCAAGTTATTTATGGGAAAATGCAATGACAGTTCTGACTTTAAAAGAATACTTGGGCCACGTATATGCTCCCAGTGAGGTCTGCAGAATTATCCAGGCTTCTGGACAAATCAAGATTGCGGTGGAGCCACCCACACTAGAGAGTATTAATAGGAAGAGCAGACACAAGGCAATGACGGGTACAGATGTGCATATTCCATTAGTAAAGGATTATAGCCACACCCTAAGATGGAAACTTATCATTATCATCACCCTTGGCATCATTTTATCATCACTGTCATCACCACCACTATTATCCACATGGTTGTAACATGTTCAGCTCCCACTGTGCCCTGGTGCTATGCTCAGCCACATGCCTCTTCTCATGGAATCCATCAATAGCTTTATAGGACAGGCACTTTATCAATGAGAAAACTGAGTCCCAGACATGTCAGCAGCTCACCTGAAGGGGCATAGGAGTGGTGAGGCAGGTGCCTGTACCAAGACAGTCTTCTCTAGTACCTGAACTCCTAACCAGTCCTTACAGGGAGCACAGAGTGCAGAGGGCAAGGCTCCTGGACTCCGACTTAAGACCTTAATGAGCAGGTGAGACTGGATCTCTCATAGTTGTCCAGTATTTGTTTCTTATTCACCACGGTGCCATCAGGCAATGCCACCCATACTCCAGACACTCAGAAGACAACTGCTAAATGGACACAGGACAACCCAGTTCTTAAGTGCCTTTCACACTCAACTTCCCTAATTTGTTATGCCTATTTAGGCTTCCTGGGCTATACTTAGGAGGCTGCACTTGTGATTTTGGTGCCCCCATTCATAGCAGTAAAACTCTAATGCTGCCCTAGTTGTTGGCTTAAGAGTGGGCAGGCTAGAGGGGTTTATTGAAAGTCCCCTGACCAGTCACACAAACTCACAAAACACAAGAGCAACAACTAATAATAGCATGATTGGCTTGAGGGGCAGGTGTGGGGGTAGAGAAGAGGGGTGGTCAGGGCTTTCTGTAGCCACAAGAGGTGGGAAGAAGCAGAGGCAGCGGGCACTTGAAGATAATGGTGCACATGGTTACATTTCCCAGTCTCCATGGCAACTACGGACAGCCACAGAAATGTGATGCGAGCTTGTTGAGCTTCCTGGAATGAAGGAGGCAGACTGTGGGGCTGGTACTCTTTTTACCTCCTTTCCTTGTTTCCCACTTACTCTCCGGCCACTTCAAATGCAGACACGGTGGCAGGAGTTCCAGCAGCTACCTTGGGGCCATACGCAGAAAAAAGCCCTCAGTTCCTAAGCGAAGGCTAATAACTCTGTCTCCAGGTTTCTCATTATGCTAGAATGGCAAACCTTTATGTGTCAGAACGACTTAGGCCAGGCCTGTCCCTAGCAGCTGAATCAGTCCCTGGCCAACACATCCTCTGCAGCAGGCAGCCTCCAAGGCAGCCCCCGTCTGATCATAGCTCATCATTCCTCCTGGGAAGCCTTAGTAAGTTGGAGGGGCATGTAATAGCTCCTCAGCATCTGTGGCTTTAAAAGTAAACAAAAGTTCCATCTATCACTGTGCTTAACTAAATAGTACATTAGTATATATTATGAAGGCATGAAGCTGCCTCTTGGTACCCACGCTGTTGGATGTCAGACTCTCCTCGAGTCTGAGCATAACTTACTGACTCTTCCCCTAACCAAGAATATGGCAAGAGAAAAAGAATGTCACCTCTAAGATTCAGTTATAAAACAGTGGTAGCTTCTGTCATGATTGCTCTCACATTAACTTCCTCATCATGAGGCAGCCCTGTTGGGAGGCTTACGTGAAGGGAACCAAGACCTGCCAACAGCCACATGTTGAACTTGGGAGCAGACACCACCAGCCCCAGCTGAATCATCGGATGAGATCACAGCCCTGGCCAACAGCTTCACTGCCTCTGCATGAGAGAGCTCGAGCCAAAGATGCCCAGCTAAGCCATGTACAGTTTCTTGATCCACAGAAACTGTGATAATCAATGTCTGTTGTTTTAGAAAACCAATACACCCTCCAAAAAAGAAATTTTCTTGTGTTCGTATTCAAGTTAATGTCTATTCTCAAAGTCTCCCATTGTGTATCTTTGTCCAAACCATCCTCACTGAAATACTGATTCCTGCATACTATAAAGCTTGGCATGGAGGTAGGACATGATGGGTGTTCAATAGATGAATGAATGATTGAATGAACGAATGAATGACAGACTCTGCATCTTGCTGAGCTGTTCTACAATACCTGGGGCCACAGTAAATATTAAACAAAGCATACAAGTAACGACAAGGTGAAAACAAGCTAATGCATCACATAAGCCAACCATGATTACAGCCTTAGTGATTTCACTTTGTTGGCACTTTTGGGCTCAGCTCTGTGATTTTTCTGCAGGCAAGTACCTCCCGGGAGGCCTTATTGAGATAGAAGAGTATGTAAGAGCTTCCAACATTTATCTGTGAGTCTTAAAGCGAACAAAAACTTTCTTTATTACTGTGCTCAGCTAAATTACACATTAATATGATGTGCTGGCCAGAAGCTGCAAGTCCAATGAACAGACTGACAGCCAAAGCCAAAATTGACCAAGTTCCCTGATAATTTATGAGCGGATGCAAAAATAAGAGCTGATTTCAGAATCGGCTTCAAGGGTCGTGGAAGTGATTGCAGCTGTTTGGGAGGCTGTGAGGAGTTGTCTTAGCTGCACCGAAGACAATGAAGACTTCTGTCAGTCCATCCAGTTTTCCATTTCATTATCCAAGACAGTTGAACGGTGGCCCGAGGCAAACTCTATCACCCACAATGTGCTTTAGTGTAGAGCAAGTCTATTTAAATGTTGTGCCAACCTGTGGTTGTTGGTCAAATTCTACTTTTGTATTAGAGGGGTCAGAACAAAAGGATTTTGCACAACAGAGTGGACATGTTGGCTGATGAGGTGGCTAAGGCGTGGGACAGGGTGGGCAGAAGAAGGGCAAAGGGCAGGGAGGGCCTCTGAGTGAGAGCTCTGTGCTCCCCCTGATCCTCCCCCCACCTCTAGCAGGGCAGGAAGGACACACTAAATGCTTATGGTCAGGATTGCAGCATTTCTTTATGGTGGGGACACAATCCTCTCAAAGGTTATTTACATAGCAAGGACAATATTTCTTAATCTACACTCTAAAGACAGCTTTAAATTAAAGTAAAAACCTCTCTAGGCTTTTTGTATGATTTGCTTCAATGCTTTGAGTGATGAATGGTTGCCTCTAGGGTACTGCAGGTACTCAGAGGAAATTCAACACATGAGGAGCCTGGGGCCTTTCTCTGGTGTTTTTTCTGACAGCAGTTTGGTGCCCTCTGTGCCCTGGGTCTCTGGGTCCCTTCATCCCCACACCCCCTCAGGACACGTCCTTGTAGGTCCATAGAACAGGGCTTCCTCCCTCCCAAAAAAGAACAGACTCCCATTCTTGACACAGTGACATCTCTTGTATTTTTTAGGAAAAATTGTGTTCCATGTAATAACAGCCTAGAAACATAAATGGATTTTACTACTGGCCTCAGAGGAGAATGGACGTTCATAACATCACTCAAGGAAATAGTTAACAACAAGAAATGATCTCTTGAATGGGCCGTCTGGGGAAAGACAGCATGCAGTAGGAGGCCGGGCTTGCTTTGGCCAGTGTCTCTCGACAAACCACCTTACTAGTCCACAAGTGAAAGGGATTCCTCAATCACAGCCGCTCATCCCTGCCAACCAGCAGGGTCCTGGCACGGTGCCTTTCTAACCTCATCCCTCTGGACCCATCAGCAGCAAGAAGCCTGCAGCCAGGAAGACTGTCCCTTTCCTCAGATCTGTGGGTTTGCTTACATGACAGCTTCATCCCTCAGGCAGCAAATGAAAACTTCCCATGCTCCCTATGCACCCAAGTTCTTTCCCTGAAGAAGCCAAGGCTCCCCTCAAAAGGCACTCATGGGTTCCCACAATTCCCCAGGCCAAGGTGCTATGCCTGGTAACACAGCCAGGCCCATGGCTTGAGGGAGGCAAGGGAAAGCCTGTGAGAACCCACCAGAAAAAAAAGAAGTGATTATAAGCTCAGGCTAGTGGCACAGTGGATAAGGCACCTGCCTGCAAACCCAAAGGTCATATAATCAGGTTGAAAGTCAGGTCCTTAGCTGGAGGCAGGTGAAAGGCAACCATACATTGATGTCTCTCTCCCTTCCCCTCTCTCTAAAAGATAATAAGTAAAATCTTAAAAAAAAAAAAAAAAAAAAAAAAAAAAAAAAAAAAAAAAAAAAAAAAAAAAAAAAAAAAAAAAAAAAGAATCACACACAGAAACACACATACACAGGACAGAGTTGCATAGGTGAGGATTTGAAGAAATTGGAACCTTTGTACACTATTGGTGGGAATGTAAAATGGTGCAACCTCTATGGAAAACTGTATGACAGTTCCTCCAAAAATTAAAAATAGGGCTACTTTATAACCCAGCAATTTCCCTCTGGGTATTTATCCAAGGGTATCCATGGGTATTTATACCCCATGTTCACAGCAGCTTTATTCGAGATAGTTGGAAGGTAGAAACAATCCAAGTTTCCACGACAGGTGACTGGGTAAAAAGAATATGGTACATACATACAATGGAGTATTATTCAGCCTTAAAAAGAAAGAAAATTCAGACAGATCCTGCAACAAGGATCAACTTTGAGAACATTATGCTAGGTGAAATAAGCCAAACACAAAAAGACAAATACTGTAGACTCCACTTAGGTACCTAGAATAATCAGGATCACAGAGACAGAAAGTAGAATGTGCCACCAGGGGCTGGGAGAGGGGGCGGGAGTTAGCGTTGGATGGGGAGGAGTTCCGGTGTAGGGGATGCAAAAGTGCTGGAGATGATGGTGCGATGGCTGTGGAATGATGCAAATGTGCTTACTGCCACTGAACTGCACACTTAAACATGGTTAATAGGATATATTCATGCTATATACCTTTTACCACAGTTAAATTTTTAATAAAAATAAATAGAAAGGAAAAATCAGGTCACCTCTTGAGTCATCAAAGAACATCAGACCCTGAATAGACTCCATGGTTGGCTCCAAACTCCAAACTGGTTCCACCTGACTGAGCTGCTTGGGTGAAGTTAATACCAGGACATGTGGATGGTCCTGGTACCCAACAGAGGAGAATGTCCAGGCATTTCCAACTTCAGGGTCTGAATAGCATCCAGCCAGATCCTTCTAAAACTCTGAACACCCAAATGCACTCAACAATGTGTTTCTGAATGTGGCAGCTCCGGTGGGTGAGTTGAAATCTAGAACTGTGCAAAACATTTGGAACAAAAACATGTCTCCTTGAAACTACTTGGAAAGGTGGTGATCATTGGGACAAGTTTCAATCCCATTACTCATTTGAAATGGTCAAATTTCAATTCTGCTGGAAAACTAGAAGATCATGAGTTTTAGGACATGCAGTCCAGCTACCCACTAGATGGGTGAGGAAGCTGAGCCCAGCTGGGTCCGGGTGACCCCGTGGTCAGTGGTGCAGCCAAGGTGCCCCTCCCCTGTACCCAGACTCCTGCCTGGCCGTTCTTGTCAGGTTTTCCCAGCTTTCTAGGACTGATCATAATGTGGGAACCTGGACTCATCTCACCATCTTCCTGAGGCTTGTGCAGACACAGAACAAATCAGAGCCAGACTCTTCCCATCAACTCTCTCACTTTTCTCACTTTTCTGTTTCTTCCTACCAATAAGGCTCAACAAATACAGTATCTGTCCCCCACCTTTTTCCAGCCTGAGCTCCCAGCACACCAGATGATGGCATTTCACATGATGTTTATGGCTTCACAGAGCTGCACGGAATGCAGAAATAACCGTTTTCCCACGACTGCAGTGCCTGACCACGGTGTCAACCCCAGGGGCCAACACTCAATGACATTTGGGGAATATGAATTAGTGTTGCAGTACTTAAAAGCTGCCTTGTGAATATGGAGATGAGAGCAAACCCAGTAGTTTTATGTTAACAGTTCAACCAGAAGAAGAAAGTACCGCCCTGCCTAGACCCTCACCCTCAGCAACATTTCAAGGTATAAACCCAGAGACCAAGCCTGCAAGAGACAGCATCCTCCCCACATCGTTTAACATCTCTAAGACTTGGGGCTCATCCAGCAAGAAATACGGGGAAGACACAGAATACCTGGTGATTATAAAAGATGTAATTGAGTACTTGATTTTGAATCCGGGTATAAGTTGGACAGTATAAAATAATCTGTCTAAGGTTTACATAGATTGAATGCCCATTGTAAGTTCAATTCAAAAATGTTTCAAGTGTTTGGAAAGGTTTTGCTTATTAAGGAGTACTTATGAAGAAAATAAAATACATACAATGTAAGTTTTTAGGGGGTGTGATTACAGGTTGTACAACTAGATTAGTAAGTAGAATAACTTTATTTATTACTTGAACTCTAAATCTTTAGAAAACTAGGCTTTGAATTCTACCATTTATTTTTCAGCTCCAGTGAATCATACCTGGCCTTCTATGTCCACACCTGCCACCCTCCAGGGTCCAGTGGTGAGAGATTTTGTTTAGAAACAAAAAATGGGAGGTGGGCAAGTAAATTTTTTTTTTTTTTTTTTAATGAGTGAGTGGGGAGTGAAGAATGCATTCCAGGTGGGGGGCATCCAGGAAGGAAGGAGATGAGTCCAGGCAAAAGGCTGGTCCCTCCAGCCCCTAATGGGTTGTCTACACACAGAGCAGAGGACACTGGGGCTGGGTATGTTTATTGGATTACTTGTAGTTTCACAAGAACTAGGTGTATCTGTGTTTTAGGGAGGGGAAAGCCAAACTATTTTCAGGTTCCACTAAAGTTATGAAATCTAGGAAGGATTAAATAGCGCAAAGCTGGCATCAGTTCACAAAGGCTCAGAGACTCCTCTGGTGCCCAAAGGATCAGGCCCAAAGAAAACTTGAGTTGGAGGGGACAGGAGAGGCCTGATTGAGACTTGACCCAAGCCCACAGCCCAGGCCCAGGCAACAGGCCACAAAGCTGCTTCTGTGCAGTTATTTTCTTTATCTCTTGTTTGACTTTTTAAAAATTAAAATGAATACCACTCTGATGAAAACAGCACAAGAAGCTCCTGGGACCTTGTTTCTCCTCCCACATCTGCCCAAATGCAAGTCAATTTCCTAAAACCTCAATCCCCTCTCCATAAATGAAGATACCACCCATCGCTCAGACTTCCACAGAGGAAGCATTAGACATCCTACAGGAATGTGCTTGTTTAACCCTTGCATGTAAGGGGTGGTAGAGAAAGCCTTTGTCAACCAAAATGTAGTATCCTCTTCCCAAGATGGAGCTGAGGCCCAAAACCACAGGCCCAGCCCCATGCAGCCTGGATGGCAGTGGGTCAGTTTTTCTCAATGGGAGGTGACAGGAAGGGCTGTGGGTCTCATCCAGGCCAAGGGTTCTGAGAAGCAGGGATGCCTCTGTCCCCCTTCTGCTGAGATCCAGAATGGTGGAGAAAAGTGAGATGGGGAAGGGAAGGTCTCAGTGTCACCAGGGAGGACAGAACATTACCACCTGAGCAAGTGGTAAGCCAGTAGTCGCTGGGTTTACCTGCACAGGGGCAGGGGTGACTGTATGATATCTGTGGCATTGTTCTAAGGAAGTCTGCTAGCAAGCTTACATATTCCTTTAGCTACATTTGCATCACAGAAGGGTTCCTCAATACACAAATGTCTGGAGGCAGGGCAGCCCTACCTCATGCAATTAAAATGTTGTTCTGCTTAAACAAACACTGATTTCCATAGAGAACACAGGGCCCACACCAAGCATGTGTGTGCTGATCCACACAGAACATAGGCAGCCCCAAAGTCTTGTCCTTCATCCTTGTCCCCAAACTGCTGAGGCCCTGGCTGATCTCCACAATTGCTCACTGGCTGCCCCAGGGGCACTGGAGCACCTGAAATATGCAGGGTCCCTGCCAGGCTTTCCGTACAGGGCCTGCTGCACAGATGCACTTCCGTGAGCAAGTTATACTAAAAACAGCCAAGCTTGGAGTTGAGCTTCTATGAGTCACTTCTGGTTGGTCAACAGGGGAGGTGAGGTTCCTAGGCTTTTCCTTCTAAAACTATTCAGGGGATTGGGAGCAAGTAGGGATGGAGCCTCCCTCCTCAGCCAGAGATGGGAGGCTGGTGTGGTGGGTGGAATAGGGGAGGGGAGAGGAAGAGAGAGTCTGAGAATGATTGACACAAAGGTGACAAACATCAGCTTTTTAAAAAATTAATTCTTTAATTTAATTGTATTGTTGTTTTATTACATCTATCCCCCTTTTACTCCCCTCTGTCTCCTTCCCCATTCACCCACTCCCCCCTCCCCGCCAAAGTTAATCCCACTTGTTGTCCATGTCCATGGTTCTTCCATACTAGTTTGTTGACTAAACTGTTCCCCTTTTTTGCCTCATTCTCTCCCCTTCCACCTCCCCTCTCCCTCTGCTCTCCCTTCCTCCCTGACCACTGAAGGTCTATTCATTGTATTCATGTATCTGGTTCTGTTTTACTTGTTGGTTTGTTTTGTTCATTATTGTCCTGTAATGGGTGAGATCATATGGTATTTGTCCTTCACTGACTGGCTTATTTCACTAAGCATAATACTCTCCAATTCCATTCATGTTGTTGCAAAGGGTAGGAGTTCCTTCTTTCTTTCTGCTGTGTAGTATTCCATTGTGTAAATGTACCAAAGTTTTTTGATCCAATCATCCACTGATGGGCACTTAGGCACCAATTCATAAGAACCTATGTACTCCTATGTTCCTAGCAGTGCTATTTACAATAGCCAAGTGCTGGAAACAGCCTAAGAGCCAAACATCAGCTTTTACAAACACTCAAAGGAATCAGCTGGGACTAGTAGGGTAAATCCAGGAAGGGAAATGGGTCTTAAAACTGGCCTTTAAATCCATGTTAATCATTTTATGTAAAAAGTCAATGTGGCATGATAGGAATTGAAAATATTTTTAATTTAAATTATTTTGAGGAGGAGTGTTTACTTTTTATGAAACAACAATGTGGTTCCAAGTGTAGGCAATTACTGGGGTTGAGAGCAGGCTGGTGACTCCGTTCCAAATATTCCGCTAAAATACCCTCTGTCAGTCCTGATGACAGGCTGCCGGGACTCTCGTCCCACTCCACAGGCAGCCAGACCCGCAAGTTCCCTTGTTCCTCCACCTGCAGAGCCTCTTCTGTCCCAGGTTCTGCCTGTCTCCGGAGAACAGCATGGTGAACAGGGTGGGAGAGAGCACATCCGACCAAGGAGCCTGTGCTGCGGCCAGTTCACAGGCAAGCAGGAGAAAGCCAGACCAGTCTTAAACCCCAGACGCTGCTTGACCACGCTCAGTGCAAAATCACACAGCAACAGTCTGCAGACACACAGAAACGCGCTCTAAAGAGAGACAGGGAGAGTGTCACTGGCATTTGAGGCCTAGAACAGCTCGTCTGGGCTTCTCCATCGCAGGACATCCCGATCACTGGAGGATTGCACCGAAATGCTGTCTCTGATTTTGCAGGTCCCTGGGGAAGCCAGGAGGCCGAATTTCTTACCTGCTCCCTGGGATGCCACTGCTGATGGTCCCAGGACTACACTTCGGGTAACAAGGGTTCAGAGCAATTCAGGGACAGAAGGAGCTAGGGATGAAGGGGCATGGTGTCTGACCTGAGACTTGGGTCTGCAGAGAAACCATGGCACCATTGAACTCTGCCCCGGTCCCTGAGATTGTCCGGGTTTGAGCACACATGCCCTCTCCTCAAAACCCGTGCTACAGATTTTTATTCATACACGACACCACATAGGTAATACATTCAATCTGGAAGTTTGAACATTTATTCTTAAAGTTTCTGTTTGAGTCTCTCTCAGCACTAACCTCAGCAGGTGGGTGTGGGGTTTTTAATTGCTATTAACATGCTAGACTGCACTCAAGTGCTCAAAGCTTGAGACCCCAAAATGAGTGTGATTATTTCATTCTTCATAAACCTGACAGCTGTTGACTGCCAGCAATGGGAAATGTAGCAGAAACCAGGAGAGGAGATTCAAGGACATGCAGTCCCAGGCAGGTCCCAAGGCTCCTTTCTCTAATCTCAGTAGTCAGCTGCCACCTTGAGTTACCTTGGAACTATAGGGGTGTGCTAGTCTCATTGTTTTCTATCCTCCATCGCCTTCCCATGATCTTTAAACTGAAAAGACTTTCAAAGAAAGTGTGATTTATAAGTAAGAAAAGTTAACAGTGCTGTTTCTTTGGATATCTGCTTTCTTTAGCATTTATTAGGCTGTGATTTTTAAAATCAAACTGCCCCCCATATTCTGAATTAAACAAAACAGAACATGTGGCCAAATGGGATGGAGCAGGCACAACTCAGGCTGAGCTGGGGAACCTCGGGGCCGGGGTCAGGGAGCAGCTGTGTGGCCTGCATCGGAGGGTGCAGCACTGTGCCCTGTTAGACAAAGGTGGATTCCAATTCCCCAGTTACCAGCTAGCCACCTGACCTTGGACTTTTGTCCAAGTCATTTGACCTTGCTCAGCATCGTATCTACTCCATTGGGTTGCCATCACAATGGAATGCCGTATCATACATGAAGGGCCATTGCTGTGACAAGCCCTGGACATGGTAGTGGAGGATACAACTACCTCTGAACCTTTCTGCCCTCGAAGAGTTTTCACCTGTTTGCAAACTGACATTCTCCTCTGAAGCCTGTCTTTCCCAGGTAAGGGAAATGACCCAGCCCTGGGTTCCTTCTCAAAATCTTTTCATCCAGGTGGGAGAAACTCACTTCATTACATATTACAATACCCAACGTTACATCAATGATATTAATTTATCCATTTTTTTTCTTTTTTTAATTTTTTTTTTTTTCAATGTATGGTTGCCTTTCCCCTGCCTCCAGCCACGGACCTGGCTGGAGACCTGGCTGGAGAACTGGCTTGCAACCTAGTTACGTTGCCCTGGCTGGGAATCGAACCAGCGACCTTTGGGTTCACAGGCAGGCACCTTATCCACTGTGCCACCAGACAGGGCCATTTTTTTTTTTTTCCTTGTATGGTCCTTTTGGTGTCCTCATTGAGAAATCTTTGCCTTTGCCAAGATCATAAAGATATTCTCTTGCTTTTTTCTTAAAGGTGATTTGTTTTAACTTTCATATTTAAATTAGACATTCACACCCTGGCTGGTGTGGCTCAGTGGATTGGTGCCAGTCTGCAAACCCAAAGGTCGTTGGTGATCCCACATAACCAGGTTGCAAGCCAGGTCTCCAGGCAGGTCCTTAGCTGGAGGCAGGTGAAAGGCAATCATATGTTGATACTTCTCTCCCATTCTTCCTTCCTCCCTGCCCTTCCCTCTGAAAATAATGAATAAAATCTTTTAAAATTTTACAAAATAAATAAAGTAGACATTCACTGTAAACTGATTTTTAGCCGCATTAAACACCAATACTAATTTGATGTTTAAGTATAGATGGAATACCTAATCGAATCAGAGGAATGGATACATGGAATCTGACAGTTGTCAGAGGGGAGTGGGGGTTGGAGGATTGGATGGAAGAAAGTGAAGGGCTTAAGAAAAAAAATCCACACATAAATGCACGACACCTTGACACAGGCCACGTGTGGTGATAATGATAGCCAAAGGGAAAGGGGGTTGGAGGAGGTGGAGGTGGGTAAAGGAAGAGAAAATGGGAATGAAAAGAGAATGCTTAGGATGATATGCACGATGCAGTGTGCAGATGTTTTATTGAGTTGTACACTTGAAAACTGTATGGTTTTAAAAACCAATGTCACCCCAATAAATTCAACTAAAAATTAATTGAAATATTAATCTGGTAGTGTTTGTCACAAGTTTTTTTTAAATGGAAATCAGATATTTCAAAGTACTAATTTTCTGGGTGGAAAAGAGATTATAAACCCTAAAATTATTCTATTTTAACTTTAAGATAGTCAAAATAGCAGGGAGCAATGGTGCCATTTTGTGAGGCCCCCAAAAAGTCAATTACATAATTACATAGGAAGAGAGAGAATGCTTTTGTGAGGTGAACAAATTATGATGACGATTTAAGACACATCCATCCAATCATTCAAAAGCATTTTATTGTGTATATTATCAACTTTATATAGTTATACTTGTTAGTTTTATTATAATCATTAGTTATTTATACTTATTTATATATTCATTAATATTTATTGCATTAAGTACCTTCACATTGATGTGCCCATGAAGATAAGGCCTGAGTGAAACTGGGGAAATTCTAAAAAGAATTCAGCCAAACCACTACAGGAAGACACTGAGGGTATGTTCATGGTGTCACATGGGTGCAGGATGCTTAAGTCTCTGCCTCCAAGCGTTGTCATGATTTCAAAGCAATGTCTTTTAGGCCACAGATGTGACTCCATCTGCACCAAAAAAGAAGTGTGGCCTTTGTCTAGTATGAAAGACCCTGGCATTTATGGTGTAGACATGACATTGGCATGTAGCATCTGAGTCAGAGCCAGAGCATCACAGGACATCACAGAGGCTGATGCGGACAGATGTGACAAAGCATTTTCTCCCGCTGGGAGATGCTGCTTTTGGAGGGGGCCAAGCCCCTAAGTAGGACGAGCAGCTTATTTATCCTTCTTTTGACTATGAAGAGAAATGAAATTGTGAAGTAACCTGACAGCCTTGAGTAAAAAGTGAAATTACGTGGTGTCCAATTTATAGTACCACGCATCAAGTTTTATTCTAAGCTATGAATGCTGCCATCAGTGACCCTGGCGGGTTCATATGAAAGCAAATGAGTCTGCTGCCTGAGAGAAGGCTCAGGCCAAGGCCCCCCTGTCACACAGCTGAGCGCATGGCCAGAGGCACGTGACCTGAGCCGACGGTGTCGGATGGATCCGAACTCCGGCCTGCCTGATACAGGCAGAGCTGTCAGGGTATTCTGAAACTTTTTCAAATTGTTTTTATTTCTGCCCAGCTCAAAGACTGGTTGCATATCCGTATATCCACATGGCCTGTGGACATTTGAGAGAACCCATATTTACCCCAGAATCACTTGCACCAAAACTCCTGGGTAAGAATCCTGATACTGTCTCACACGTTGGTCTTGAACATGATGAGTTTGGATCTGGAAAACGTTTTGTAGAGCCTGAATTACCAACAACTGTATCAAACACACAGAAATGTCAGCGTGGGACAGGCAGGCTATGTGATTCTAGCAAGTCACGCCCACATGGGGACCACAAAACTCTATTTAGCTCTACTAGCTATGCCCCATGCTGAAAACACCTACTCAGTACCCAGCTTTTATTCAGTTATAGTGGATTCTAAGCCACTCTTCTTCATAATAACATAGATGATTTGCTTCTTTTAACTCCAAGTTAGGAATAATAAAACTGACACCTGTGCTGAAGGAAGGACACTCACATTGCACACAGCTATCTCAGCTGGCCGCACCAGGCTGCCAACCATAGTTACAAAGGGAAGGGAGCTGGTCCATGGCCCCTTTTACAATATGTTTCAGGTCTCAGCTCTTTGCTGCCTTTCTGTGGGTGTGTTCTAATCCACCACCAAACGCCAGTGGAGTCAGCCCCCAACGGGACAGAGGAGCGCTTGTTCTTGGCTGTTTTCTTGATGACACGAAGTAGAAGATGGGATGAAATCTGCCAAACCTACCTGCTCTTTACCTGCCAGTGGAAAGACTCCAGTCGGCACTGCAGGCCTTCCATAACCCGCAGGATCTTAGCTACCCTCTGTCTCCTGTGATGGGACCCTAAACAACAGATAATGGCCCAGTTAAAATTCTAGGAATGCTGAAATGTAAAAACTGAGTCAGTGAATTCAGCACTTATTTCCTTCCTGTCTAGTATACGATAAAGATGTGCAGTTTCGAACTTCATCCTAAACTCCAACTAGATACGGTATAAACAATGTAAAAGAAGGAATAGGACACAACCATGTGACTGATACTGTTGCCAAAAGTCTTCCAACTATGATGGAAAATTTGACTTGATTTTTTCAGTGGGGAAGGGCAACAAAACCTTAGAAATAAGAGGACTCTAGCAACACAAAGCGGCCCAAGTGCAGATCCTGCACAGTGCCCAGCAGAGGAAGCTGTGCTATTTACTGAGTGCAGAAGCACATCAAGGACAGAGGGTGCCTTTTCCCAGCCACGTGGCCTCTCATGGCCAGGCTGCTGGAAGGCTGAGAGGCCAGGTAGCTGCCTTGTTCATCTCTCCAGCCCTTTGCTCAGCCTCAACCCACCTCAACATGGAGGATGAAGGGAGAAGGTCATCTGACCATTTCCCAAACATGGATCGATCGCCTGACATTTAATTGTGGTTGTGTTGATTTTATCACTCTTGGAAAACATCTTGCCCTTCCTGCACTGCAATTGAAAATACTGGGTTGTTTCAATTGCCATTGAAAACAACGCGTGGTACGTCAGACACAAAGGAAATAAAAATTGCTGACACTCTGTTTTGCAAGGACAAATAAATTTACCCCAGAAATGGCGTGTTTGCCACCAATCTCATTAAAAGCACCATGAGATTATCCAGAAAAATTAATACAAGCTGTTGGTTATCAGCTACGTCATTTCGGCTCTGAAAAGCAAGTCCTGCTTGTCAGTTTGCTGCTGAGGGCAAGGACAGGCGTTAACAAAGAAAGTCACATTCAATTAGAAACCATCACCAGGGCTGGTATTTGTGGTTACTGTGCACGGATCAGCTTGAAGAACAACCACACCACTACTTATGGGTTTGAACTTGAAAGCCAGGGCACTTTTGGCAGCAAAAGGACCAAGTCTTCTCTCTAATGCACCGATAAGAAGGGCTATTTGGAAAGCTTGAAAACTGAGGTTTTGAGTTACTGAGTATGATCAAGAGGTAGAGGATTGAATAATTATTTCAAAAGTGCCTTGGAAATACTCTTTTACCAAGTTGAAGCAGTTGCATCTGCAAGTGCCAGTGCCGGCAATACCTCCTGCTGTCTCCATGCTCAGAGCCACTCAAAAGTCTGTCCCAGGTGACAACCACCACACTGATGGCCCACATGTGACTTTGGTAGCCTCCTTTGACAACCGCCCATTGAGCAATAGGCACCCGCCCAGCAGCACTTGTGGTCCTGGCAATAAGCGGTGAGCAAGAACATCAGGCAAGAGCAATCACATCAGTCACATTTCTTTGGTAAACAAATTTGATTTGGTTTCCAAACTTCACAGATTGGTCATTTGGCCTGTGAGTTATCTCTGAGTTAAGCTCCTCCAATACTTTTCCTATTTTCCAACGCTTCGGCACAAGTACAGTAGCTGTTGCAAGAGCTCATTTGCTCCCCTTAGACCAACACTAACTCAGACCCACCAACCAAACCAGACAGCAGGTACGACCATGACCCACTGTAGGCACCAGCCTCAGGGCCTTTGCAACTGCCACTCTGCCTGGAGCTCTCTTCCTCCAGTAATCTCAGTACATCATGTTCTCACTTCCTTCAGGTTTTACTCAAAAGTCCCTTTATTCTGGGTGAGGCCTTCCTTGGCGTCCCATTTGAAAATTATACCATCCCCCGACCCCACTTCTTCACCCTTTCCTTGCTTTACTTTGATCCCTTTTCATGTCTATTCTCTACGTTCGATGGGCCATGTTTATTTCTTCCTCCCTCACTAGACTGTCAGCTCCCTGAAGGCAGGGCTCTGGCCCTGGCCTGGAAGAGGTACTTGTACACAGTTGGCGCTCAGTTTGCTGTGTGAATGCTTGCGTGAACTAATGAAAGCCCTTAGTATTCCTAGTGACCTTTCAACTTTGCCTCTCCTCTATTTAATGTACACAGCTGAAGCTTCTTATCACAAGCACAGAACATTTTTATTCTGTTTCCTGTTCATTTTTTATAAAAGAATAGAAGCAAAATGCAATAGGCCATTCAAAAAACTGCACTAACTTGACTTGGAGGACATCATTCAAACTGGACTTCGATGACCTGGGGCAGCAAGGTCATGAAAGGTTTGTCAAGGAGCCTATAAAAGGGTAGATTTCGTTCCTATTACAGGACCTAGTATATTAATGACCAAGGTTGTTCAAGGGTATTTATTTAAAGGGTACACATTTTTAAAGGAATATATACAAGACCAGGAAGATCTGCATTTGTTTAGCCTTGATTAATATGTCATTCCTCCTAGAGCTATGTACCCAGGGAAGGGGAGATGTAATTTGTCATATCATATCTATCATAGCACTTTGCACACCACTCTGCTATAGTTAATGCCCAAAATCAAAAGTGTTGTTGAAATGACTTGACTATGGACTTTGCTTCTTTGTCCTTTCTGGGCTGTGAATTCCAGGCCCCACAGGAGGATGAATGCCTTCATCTCGCAGATGTCCTTGTTCTGCACTGAGAGACAGTGGGAAGGTCCCAGGCCTGGGAACGGACAGCCAGGAGCTAGTCACCTCACCACCCAGAGGTGTGCATCTGAAAAGACCTGGGGGCAAATTCAGCTCCAGCCTCCTGTGCCTCCAGCCAGTCCTTCCTCCGCATCCTGGAACCTGGCTCTCCTCCTGGTTTCTCTTGATGTACTGTTTGGTTCAGGCTGTGGCCTTCAGCCTGGTTCTGACTCCTGCATCCAAGAGGAACCCAAGCTTCTTGCCCTGGAAATGCTTCTGTGAGGGGCAGGTAACCAGGCTGACAGAGGCTTCACTCCATAAGTCAGCCAGCAGGAGACAAGTGAAGGGGCTCAAGGCTGCTTCTTTCTTATCTGAGCTTGTCTCTGGGGCACCTGTGGCAGGAACGGGTCCTCAGTGCTCAGCTCTGCCAGTTGTGGCACTTCCTCTGAGTTCTTGAGGTGTCACTCTGCAGTGACATAGGAACCAGGAGGGCCAACCAGTAACAAACACTTCCACGCAGTCACATCCAGTTTCTCACGTTGGCCCCAGAAGACG
This sequence comes from Noctilio leporinus, assembly GCA_004026585.1. Lineage (NCBI taxonomy): Eukaryota > Metazoa > Chordata > Mammalia > Chiroptera > Noctilionidae > Noctilio > Noctilio leporinus. The sequence continues at coordinate 194,198 of PVIW01002824.1, forward strand.
TGAGGGTAACTCTTGGGCTGAGAGGACTTGGAGAGGATCCAGTAACACAGTCTTCAGATCCTGCCACTGGTCTGGGCCTCAGGAGACCATACCTCCCACCACAGGCTGTGCAGTCAGGGACAGAGCCACCGGAAACAGCTCCGTTTGCACCTGGAGAGGATCTATTCAGGTGGCCTCCATGGAACACCAGGGTCTAGAAGCCCTTTGGGGTCTTCTGTGGGTATGCACTGGAATGATTTTGTCAAAGCCCCACCTGCAGAGGGAGAATGAATCTCAGATAAGACCTCTGGAAAGCAAGCAGACCCCAAGGACATGGAGTGTCTACACCCCGTGGAACTCGAGTGGAGCAGTCACGGAACAGTGTCTGTCCTAGAGCGTCCCTCAAAAACAAGTCATTACAACAAATGTGATCACTTTGGAGAGAGATCCAGCAAGTTGTCACTGCTGTGGACATGTGTGAGGGGCCAGCGGACATGGTGCAGAGTGGAGTCTGGGGTGGTTTCTAAGGGGTGAGCTAGATCATTTCTACCATGATTAGAGTGAGAGACCTAGATGCATCCATTTGAAAGATGTTCATAGCTAGAATGGTGGAGAACATCTTTTCTTGTTCATTCCGGAAAAAGCATGCCCCCGGGATGGGGCATGCCAGCCTGAGCTGCCCTCCGGTCAGTACCAGGGAGTGAGTCTTTAACTGCTTTGAGGTTGGAGCTCGTAGTTCTCTGGTGTGGTTAGGAAAGCGGTGTGTGTGCCCCACTTCACCTCATGCAACATCCTCTGACAAGCTCTTTAAACCTCATCCCATCTTAACACCTGAGAAACCTGGGCGATGAATATCCATATTAGGGAAATTTACCACTAGCCCTCAAGTTCCCCTTCCCTCCTAGGTGTCTCTGCCTGGAACCAGACTCACCTTGACCCTGAGCTGGACCACCCTTGACCTGGAGCTGGACTAGCCCTGACGGAGGCTGAGGGCTGCTGCAGCCGGACCCCATAGCCATGCCGTGTGTTTTCTCAGCATACCCATTTTAGGTTTGTGTGGTATTAAACTTTTCTGCCAGTAAGTAGAAAACACAATTTTTATAAAAACTGAGAAACAACTTGCAGGCGAGAGCAGATATTTCAGAAATGAGTCAGAACCATGTTTTGCTAGAAGAATGCTAATGAAACACTGAATATATATATTTATGAAACTGATAACACACCCTCGGAAAGAAAATGACTCTTATTAGACATCTGAACTTGAGCAAAACATTCATGTCATTGATTAAAACAAAACGGACTGGTTCTTGCTCCGCCAGCAAATTTGAGCTTGAACGTAACTACGGAGGAAAGATGGTTCTTCGGGTGACCCTGAGAGAGCATATCGTTCTGATCATCTGAAACAGTTCATTGACTTCAGAAGTTCACTGTAAACCCTGGAGAAGAAACTTCTCAGAAGTGTCTGACCCAGTAAGCAGAGCCTGCACCCCTTCCACACCTGACCTCACACCCGGGGGCCCCCGCATAGACGCAGCGTTTAGGTACCTGTGATCCCCAGAGAAGGAAAGTGCACTGCCACCCTAGAGCTTGTGAAAAATCAAACTGGTTAGCAAGCTTGAGCATGATAACGACAATGAACTCTGTCATTGCTGACTGTTAAAAATTAATCCAATGGTCGCTTATTTGCAATTCAGATCAGCTATCTCGGGCCTTTCTGTAGACAGCTCACCCCCCTTCAGGGAGCAGCCCGCCAGTGTGGTCTGGCTGTCAGATGTGGCTCCGGCTCTGGAAGCCTTCATGCTGCTTTCAAAGACGTGGTGTGACAGACACTTCCCTTCAAGTTGCTGCTCTGACCCGGGCTCTGCTTTCAGTCCCACCTTCACAGCTCTTGAGGGTCTTCCCCAGCCATGAACGGGGATGGTTCTTGTGAAAGAGGGTCAGAGGGATGAGAGGGAGGGCAAGTGCATTCACAAAACCATGGCCAGAGCCTGGGCTCAGAGGGTGGATGCAACTCTTTGCAGACCCCAGAGGCATGCAGGCTGAGTGGGGTGGCCCACACGGCCCACCTCCTCCAGGAGCAGCTTCCATGGGGCAGCAGAGCGGGCTTCCCATGACAGCAAGTCAGTTAAGACCAAGGGTATAGGAGGGGTATGGAGGCTGGAGGCTTCTTTTTCAAACCTTATGAATTAACTTGATTTTCCTTAAAATCACAATCATTGTGATTATGTTTAAGAAAAACAAGAGTTCTTATATTGTAGAGATATACTGAAATACTTACAGATAAAATGATGCAATGTTTGGGATTTGCTTTTGTAAAAATCCAGAGGGTGACAAGATGAACTATAATGAAATAAAAGCCAGGTGATAGATACATGGGGGTTTATAATAGTGGAACCTCTCTCTCTCTCTCTCTCTCTCTCTCTCTCTCTCTCTCTCTCTCTCTCTCTATATATATATATATATATATATATATATATATATATATATAT